>APFE030390583.1:0-78435 GCA_000404065.3 Pinus taeda | reverse complement strand
TCAAACATTTGTAGTTGTATGCTTCCAATCCCAACAATATTACATGTTACATCATTACCCATGTACACAACACCATCATTAATTGATTTATAATCCTTAAACCATTCTTTATGGATACACATGTGGTTTGATGCCCCGAAATCTAACAACTAATGTTGACCATGATTTGACACATTAACTGATAAAACTTCATCACTCATACCTGAACCTGATGTCGAACCTGTATCTGTTGTATTCGCCTCCTTCTTCTCTGTCGAAGACTCTGCTTTTGAAGTTTACTACTGTCGCTTCCAGCAGTCCTTCTTTAAATGACCTGATTTGCCACAAAACCAGCACTTTAGCTTACTCTTCTTCCCTTTCGACTTTGAACGTGAGTCACTCAGCTTCCGAGGGCGTCTTTCTTTCGAACGACCTCTAACCATCATAGCTTCTAATGTAGAGGTTTCGGAATGTGACTTCCTCCTTGTTTCTTTCGATAATAAGGATGCAACTACATCATCAAACTCAATAGTTTCTGATGAACTAAGACTTATAGAAGTAACAAAATGATCCCATGATTTGGGCAACGAGCACAATAAAGTAATAGCTTTATCCTTAGATGGTATTTTTTACTTCTATACTTTGTAATTGCACAAGAAGAGTGTTAAAAGCATTTAAATGATCAGCAATCGATGTACCTTCCTTCATTCGCAAACCGTACAACTGTCGCTTCAGGAGAATCCTGTTGGTTAAGGATTTGGTCATGTACAGTTTCTCCAGTTTCATCCACAAACCAGCAGCTGCTGTCTCCGACAAAATATTAAACAGGACATCGTCCGCCAGGCATAATCGAATGGTACTTACAGCTCTTTCATCCATTTCGTCCCACTCATCGTCTGTGATGTTGTAAGGTTGTTTGGATCTACCCATCAATGCCTTTACCACGCCTTGTTGGACAAGCAAGTCATGCATTTTCACCTTCCAGATCTCAAAATTATTCTTACCATTAAACTTCTCAATTCCAAACTGGGCACTCTGAGTTTTCGCCATTTTGTATCAAAAAGCACAATAATCTCCAATATCAACGTTTTAAATACCAGCAATTTAAAAAAAAATTGCCTATGCCTTTAAAACAAAATATCTTCCCTTCACACAAAACATTTCTGCCTATGTCTTTGTACCTTTGCCTTTATTTAAAAAATATTAAAGCCCCCCTTACACTTTTAAAGCCTTTTAATTTTTGAAAAACATCTTACATAACCCTTATAACTCCCCCTTTTTGTTTAAAAATAATTAAGTACTCCTTTTTTGTTTAATGCCATTAAAGTAAGTACGTACTCATCCTTTTGGGTTAATGGAATTAAAATAATAACCGAATTTCCATTGATTTTTGTTTTGTCACACGGATTCCTCTCCACTTACCTCTGTGTTTGCAGTTCAAAAAACAAATTATAGTGTTGTTTCAAATAAAATTCATTGCTCTCACAGCACAACGATTTCACAAAATTCATTGGCTTTAATATGGTTGTTCCAAATAAAATTCTGGGGCAGACCTGGTATACACAACCATACACATCCGCGGAGTGCGCTTCACAGCACAACGATTTCACAAAAAAATTGAAGGGACGTACATTGAAGCTATGGAATATTACATTGAAGTTTCATTGTTGCATGGCATTTGACAATTAAAAGAAAGACCGCGCAGAGGCTATTTTAAAAAAACGCACAAGGGCAATGAAAAAATGCACAGGGGCTATTTCTGGTCACTATTCAGAGGCACATTTCAACTGTTCGTAACATGCAGTTTCAGATCCATTCAAAACAGCGCAATCAAATAGCGCACTAGCAATAATAAAACATGCACCAGCAATTTAATATTACCAGCGATTTAACATGCAAACGTTACCAGCTATCCACCGCACAACAATCCACGCATCAGCTATCCATAGCACAGCAATCCACGCATCAGCTATCCACTGCACAGCACTCCACTTATGCGCCCAATTCCAGCACGCAGGTCTGGTCTCTTCCGCAGCAGTGATATTCACCCTCTAGCATGCAATCTCAGCGCCTCCAACATTGCTGTGATACCAATTGTTAGATCAGGTGCAAAGCAAAATTAAATTAAACACACAGCAGAAGCACATATAACACAGTATTTAACGTGGTTCACCCAACCAATCTGGGCTACGTCCACCAAACATAGGCATCAGGAATATATTAATCAAATTGGAGATTACATCAAGAAATCCTCACACACTCTTAGCAAATCATTCGAATGATTGCCTGTTATATAGCATAGAGAATCTAATAGCCTCATAATTCCATCACATCAAATATAGGAGGCATTAACTCCCTCCCAACAACCTGGAGCTAATCTAGGAACTGAATCCCTATTGTTGTCATCCTTCAGATATTTTTGCCTATTTGACTTCAAACAGAAAATCTCAACAAATTTCCTTACATCAAAAGGGTCCTATGAGGAACAGATCATAGATGAACAAGAACATGATCTCCAAATTAAAATCATTGGAATCAAAACCAATCCCAAAGTCTGTAGTTAAGATGGAAGATCTCTATGATCTAAAGGATAGATTCAAGAAAGTTACTAACTCCAAAACTCAAAGTTCTACTTTGAGATTTGAAGTAATAAACTTAGGGTCAACTGAAAAACCTCAAAATATCAACCTAGGTCTTGGCCTATCATTACGAGAAAGGATATCATTCATTAGGTTGTTGAAAACATATAGAGGTGTCTTTGCCTAGGATTACTTAGATCTAAAAACCTATGATACCTCTATAATTCAACATACCATACCTATGACTCGAATGAAAAATTGTTCAACAGAAACATTGCAAAATTCACCCAAACCTTGAAAGTCAAATCAAATCCAAATTAAACAAGCTTCTGAAAGCCAAAATAATCTTCCCTATTAGACACTCTAAATGGGTATCAAATATGGCGCATGTAAGGAAAAATATTAATGATATGAGGATTTGCATCACTTTTAGAAACCTGAATAAAGCTTTTAAAAAAGATAACTTTCCTTTACCTACCATGGAACAAATATTGCAATCAGTTGCAAGTTCCTAGTTAATGTCTTTTCTAGATGGATTCTCAAGATATAATCAAATTCTTGTGCATCTAGATGACATATTAAATACAACATTCAAAACCAAGTGGGGAACCTACACCTATCAAAAGATGCTTTTTGGACTCGTTAACGCAGGTGCTACATTTCAACGTGCTATGGATATTGCTTTTAAAGGTCTGATTAATAAATCAGTTGTCATTTATGTAGATGACATCACAATATTTTCTAAGGATAGGAACAATCAATTAAGTGACCTAAAGCATATTTTTGTAAGATGCAGGAAATATGGCATTTCCTTAAATCCTAAAAAATCTTATTTTTCTTTACCATAAGGCAAACTCCATGGGTTTATAGTATCCAAGAAATGGATTTACATTGATCCTGATAGAGTCCAAGAGATGGAAAAGATTCCTCTCCCACATAACAAGAATACCATGCAATCATTCCTAGGCCAAATTAATTTTATAAATAGATTTTTCTGAGACTTTTCACAGATTGTCCTACCCCTTCAAACAATTATACCAAAAAACGCAATTTTCAAATGGGTCAAACACGAAAGGGAGTCATTCGAGTTAATTAAAAAAACCATTATTAATGTTCCTTCCCTAACAACTCCTGACTTTCTCAAACCTTTTGTATTATATACTTTTCCATCCAATACATCTTATGCAGCAGTTCTAACACAACAAAATGATGAAAATATTGAAGCACCTATCTAATTTTTCAGTTCTAACTTGCAAGGTGCCGAGTTAAATTATTTAGTTGTCGAGAAACAAGCATTTGTTGTTTTTAAAACCTTGAAACATTTCAGACCTTTTCTTCTTAAATCCCATACAAAGATAATAGTAACCCTACCCCGCAGTAAGGCAATTATCAATCCAAAGAGAAGTAGGGGAGAAAAGAGCCAATTGGGTTACTGCACTTCAAGAATATGATGTGGAAATCCAGACGGCTAAAAATGTTAGGGGTCAAGGTTTTTGCAGGATGTTAATAGGAGCTTCCTAGTTATCACCAGAAGAAGATCAAGGTAATGAAGTACAAATATCAGAGGTAATCCTCAACAATACACAATCACAATATGTTGATTTGAAATTTTATTTAAAGAACAGATATGCTCCTATGCACCTTAATTACAAAACAAAGTGTGCTTTAAGGTTGAAATCAAATTAGTATCAATTAGTCGATGATGTATTGTTTAGAAAGAATTATGAATTAGTATTACTAAGATGCTTGGAGAAACCTAAAGCTGAAAAGGTCATGCAAGAATTACATGATGGACCAGCTAGAGGACATTTCAGAGGAAATACCACAGCTCACAAAATCCTGCATGCAGGATATTATTAGCCAACGATATTTAAGGATGCACATGAATATGCAAGAAAGTGTAAAACTTGTCAAACTACAGCAAGAAGAGAAAGGAAGCGAACATTCCCTTTGCAACCAGTAAACATCCAACAACCATTTGAACAATGGGGATTAAACATAATTGGTGAGATTTTTCCTAACTCTTCCAAAATACATAGGTTCATCCTTACAGCTACTGATTATTGTACAAAAGGATATCCAATACAGAAAACATTACGAACTTCATTGATCAATACATTATTACCAGGTTTGGCTTACCCTCAGCTTTAATGTTTGACAATGCATCTTACTTTTCTGGAAATGCAATGGTAGAATTTTCTCTAAAGAGATGTTCTAAGCTAAAATATTCAACCAACTATTATCCACAAGGTAACGGATTAGCAAAATCAACAAACAAAAACCTCATCAGAATTATCAAAAGGACTATTGACCAAAATCGAAAGAATTGGCACAAAGCATTGACATTTGCTCTATGTGCAGACAAAATTACATAGAAGGCATCTATCAGTTCTTCCCCTTCGGCTTTAGTTTATGGAAAAGAAGTTGTTCTTCCCACAAACATAGAAATCCCATATCTTGCCCTAGTGTAGTTCATTAATGAAAACCCTTCTTCTTCTCTCCAAGCTAGACAGTTTCAAATTCTTAAGCTTAAAGAAGAACGAAAAAAGTCCAAGCAACCCACTTCCATCATCAACAATTAGTCAAAGCCTCTTTTGATACAACCTCTGCAAGTTAAAATCTTTTGAAGTAGGGGATTTGGTTTTAAAGGGGACAAAGCACATGACAAAAAAGGTAAACATACCAAATTTCAAAGACTATGGCTTGGCCCATTTCAAATTATTGAGAAAATTAGACAATCAACGTTTCTTTTACAAGATTTATCAGGTAAGAAGGATTCTTTTCCCATTAATAGGCAAATCTTGAAAAAATATTTTTCTTAGAAGACGGCCTCTTCCAATTGTATCATATCACTTTTCAAATTCTTAGGAAAATAAAATTTTAGTATTTACTTTTGGCTTTTCAAAATAAAATCTTTGATAATATTTCTGATTTTTTGCATCTATAAGTAAGTAAAAGTTAAAAGAAATAATTAGAACATTTGAGTACCAAAGTAAACCTCATTTCTTTGAAAAACTTGATCTTGCAAAAAACATTTATTCTATCAACAAACTCTTATCTTTTTAGAGTATGAATAATTTGTTACTAGTCAAGAAAAGAATCTTTAACCTAGTAAGGACTTTTTGCATATCAGTATCTTAAAACTCTATCATTATCATCCAAAACTCTCAAAAGAGCCAATGACTCACCCCATCTAATAAAATTTTCCTTTTTTAGAGTGTAATTCTAGAATATACAAAACTTAGAAGATACAAAGTCTCATTGTGGGCTTGTTTACCATGGTCATAGGGGAATAATTAAACTAATATTACTAATATTGCATATCAAAATAGGTTAATAGTTGATGATCTCATCAATCAGAAGATAAGGGGTCTCATCAAGAGCCAACTTGTTCAGTTTAGTTACCGCCAATGAATGGCATTGCCATTATTATGTTACTAAGCCTAGATGATGTCTTTTAAGAAACCTAAAAGAAAATATTATATTAAAAAGGAAAAAGGGACAAGATCCAAATGAGATTCAAAGCAAGTGAATATCATTTCAAAATTTCAAAATTTCTTTAGATGGAATAATGAATCATTGTTGGCTAAAATATAACCCTGTCAAGGCTATGAACACCTAGTGGCAACAAAGGCTCTATCTATGATAAATGAGTAAACATCAAAAACTAATCTGTAGAAAACACCTGCTATATCACTTTAACTCTTATTATTGGTTGATTCAAACAATTGTATTTATATCATTACAAGAGTAAAGTAGTTGAATAAATATATTATGTAAGTGATAATGATTCTAGAGAAATGTTGTTTACTTTATAACTCATGTTATTATTATTCCTATAACTATAATTACTTTGAAAGTTTTAGAAATTTTACAAAACTACTCAAAGAGAGTTGGTTCTCCCAAGTGAATCACAAATTGTTGTACTATGTAACAACACCCCCATTTATGAATAACAATAGCTAGGTTAGAGATATAAATGGGGACCCTTTTAAATTTTTAGTCTTAGGATGATAAAACCTAACTCTAAGAAATTGCGTTGAAAAATCTTGCAAAACAACCCAAGGATGAGATCCTTACCATAAGTCGCAAGTCGCACTTTTCCATGTGACTATCATAAAACACCTTTAAAAATCTGTGATGCATGATCAAACCTCTTGTTGCAATATCCTGATTATAAGCACCTTGTAATTTCACAAATCGCACTTCACAAGTAATTAAGCTATGCCATTACAACACCCATTAACAATTGCAATCGCATTTCACCTTATAGTAAGCACAATGCTATATTGTATCCATTTGAAGATTGTGATATGCAAATAAGAGTGGTAAGCGTATGAAATAATTGCATTTTAAATACAAAAACGAATGAATTGATAGGATAATAAATATTTAGCGGCTCAAGGAGAGCTAATCATTTTCCAAGTTATGGGTAGTTAACGTCGAGTATCTCATTAAAACTTTCTCATGATCCAAGGTCATTTCAGAAATTCTTTCAATCTTAATTACCCAATACTGTTTGCATTGATATATATTGTCCATTTCAGGAAAGCTACAAAAGACGTGTCATTGAGGAAGGTGATGTAGAAACAGAAAAAGTAGAGTTTCGCAGAATCTGAGTTTACAGACATGACTCCCATATTCTATGATACATTTTGCAGCTCTGATGGAAGAGCAACAGCTTGGGAAGTTATTTACAGTAGGCTTGAGGACGAGCGTCCCAAGATTACTGTTACAAGAGCAACAACTGACTCAGCATGACCTTCGAGGCTTCAATTCAAGGACGTCACCTATTCTTTCCTGCATATGATAGGAGCGAGGGCTAAAATCCTCCCATACAGAGATATGATCAAGTGGGTGGTCAAAAACCTTACCATTGAAGATAGGCAATTCAGGAATTCAAAAAAAGAACTCATGGGATCGTTCAGAGTAGAGGACATGAAGAAAATGTATCATATACCTGATCCTCAAGATATATATGCCAAGATATACATGGCTAGCTTTGAAAAGAAGAACCTAGACCCCTTCAAACTGATTCAAGGCTAGAGTTTATTAGACAACAAATTCAAATTTGACAAATCGAGTATGTATGCTATAGCCTCTTTGGCAAACCCTTATAACTATGTAGTTGTTATGTTATGTAGACTATATGGGTTGCCCAATAATTCTAAGTTTTCCATAGAATGAATTCCTATGATTGATGCCTTTATTAATTCTCACATCATGAGTTGGACCACCATCCTATCTAATAACCTAGCCACCATCATTACCGAATATCAATAGAAGAGAGCCTCCTCTCCAGAGAACCTTCCCCCCTTCTATTTTAGTGCCTACATTATGGAAACCATTTGTTTCTGCACTATATTTCCAACCATGGGTTGGAAATGGACCTTACAGGACCCCTACCCTATCCACCTCAGTCATAATCAAATATGGGAATCCCATTATATACCCCATTTCTATAATATATGTCATTATGTTGTTTTTCCCCTGCATCAAATAATTTTCAATAAGAAAGCCCCCCGGTCTTGCCAAGAAGCTTCAACAGACCTTCTAGTTGTCGATAAATATTTTATTGAAGAATGGTTCACCTATGTTAAGGTTTTTGGTAGCACAACCAACCCAAATGTCCTTCCTTTATATGTTTTTGATAAATTTTTAGCAAGGGAAATCACCTACCAGACCGTAGGAAAACGCCTGACTAAAGTCCTAAAATAAAACAAGAAGTTATTATGGCCCTCTTTTCCTATCAAGTGTGCTTCTTTTGCTTTAGTAAATTTTAATCATCCCATTAAGGAGTCAAGAAACATGGAAGCACTTAGGCTTCATACATTTCCAAAAAGGTAATTATATCCAGACAAGGTAGCACATAACATCACTACTGTGATAAAGATCAAGCCATACAACCATGAGGATATGATTTTGAATTCCTGTTACAGTCAGCCAAGTCCTTTGAACAAGCATTTGAATGGGCTAAAGAAAACTTGAGTCCTAAAATTTTTGAAAGATTTTGGGAACTTAGGAATGAAAGGGTCACAGTGATCCCGTTGCACTTGTTGAAGATCAAAGATAATCCTACACCAAGTGCGACTGTTAATAGTGAAGGACCTAGTTCTCGCACAGTGTCTCGGGTGAATACTGAGAAATCACCAGATACAAGGAAGGCCCAAAAATAGATAATACAGCAGATTCCAGTAGGAAGTTAGCTGAGAAATAGGTTCTGAGCACCCCACCTAAAGAAACTAGTTCAGAGGTCAAAGGTGGTAGTTTGGAGCAGGAGTGGGATCAGTTTAATCAGAAAATGCAAGACACTCCCAAAATGATAGATACGCAAGAGACAATGGAATGTCAAACACCTCTACATATTCAGGAGAATACAGAGTCCAAGTCTATGGACGAGTAGTCTAAACCCATGGATGAGCAGTCCAAGCCTATGGATGAGTAGGCGACAACATCCTAGTAGACTAAGATTATCCCTGCTCTTCCCACATCAGAGGTCATCTAGAAAATGACTGAAATCCTTCCACTTGATGTGTTCTACAACCCGCTCCACAAGGTAGTAGTAAGAAGATATAGAAAAAGAAAAAGGGTAGAAACACCCGAGATCCCACCTGGAAATGAGCCCATGGACATAGCTTGGAGGGACATTCCTTTCAACCCAGCTGAGAACCTGACTAGATTGTCACAGTTCACGGGAGCATATGCAATGGCCACCATGGACAAAGCCACTGAAGTCTCTACTTTGTTGATAGAAAAAGGATGATAAGATTGCAAAGCTCGAGCAGCAACTCAAAATAGAGAAAGCAAATGTGAACAAGAAAGCAGCTGAGCATCTTGCCCAATTGCAATAGAGCATGGAAGTCCTGAAAATAAGCCACGAAGCTGATATATCAGCTAAAAACATGCAACTCTAAGAATTTTTGTAAGCCATGGAAAGATATAAGGACATTCCCACTATTGAGGAGTTCGTCAAAGAGGCTCTGGAACTGAATTCACTCCTAATGAAACAGCAGAAGCATTTCTGCCAAAAGATGTCACACATTACTCCTTATCTGATCACTAGAGACTAGCTAACAGATAAGGTGATTGACCAAAGAACCGAGTTTACTGATCTCAACACCAGAATCTTAGATTTCATTGAATGGAAGGAATCAGAAGACGAAAGGAAGGCCAATCTGCCTGAAATCAAGGAGACACACAAAGACATTCTTTTCACAATTTGGGATGTGATAATCAAGCAAGTTGAGCTAGCAATGGCAACAACAGTTGGGGTATCGAAGAATATAATCATGTTAGTGAACCATACTCTGTTTTTCACCAACCTACTAAATGAAGGCATCCTAAAAGAAATGCCTGATTTGGGTGCTTGCATAAAAGCTAGCAAAATAAGGCAGAGACTCAAAGGGAGGCAATCACAAAATTGACCAAGACCAACTGGAAGTCGTATTGGCAGTACCTCATAAAACCTCACAGCCAGATCATGACTCTTAACTACTCACTTCATTCAACTCGGCGGATGTTGCCACCTCTCATCGATGCAATTTTCGCAGGACAACTCAGGACACATTTTGGGGCACCTCCTAAACTCAAACCAATGACCGATATTTGCGATTTGAAGGAAAAGCTAGCATATATAAAATCATCATCTGAGTTCTACTCATCAGGCCACTGTTTATTTTTAGAGTTATTTAACTAGTTAGGAGGAAGGTTGTTGGAAACTTCCTCAATTTTTGTATAATATATTTTTGCACATTAGTTAGAATAGTATTTATACCCTTTTCATGCATTTGGAGAAGGGTCCAAAATTTTACCAAAAACATTTGCAAAGAATGAACTTTTGTAATTTTGTGAATGCTTTGGTCGAATTATGGAACGTGATCATTTCTTTTAGAAATGAGACTACTTTCCTTTATTGATGCACTATTGTGTTCTTGGGAGATAATTCTATTTGAAGAAAGGAGTTTATCCATGTCATTCGTTAAATGAGCAGAAATTCACACATATGGTACTATTATCTTGTATGGTTGTTTCTGTTTTATTTTCATTAGTGACAACACTTTACTTTCATGAATTGTGTGTGATATTTATTCTTTTTGTTAAGCGTTAATTGCACTATTGTATGATGCCTAGCTGAAATTATTAATTTTCATATATATAATTCATCATATATTCAATATATTTTATAAAATTCTTTGACTAACTATTTAGTCAAAGAAATGATCTTATACGTTATCATCTATGTTTATGTGTGATTAATCTTTATTATCACATGTTAAGTAGATATCTATGTAGATGGCATACCACACAGCAATACTTGGGTTTATATTAGAATAAGTTAGTTAGAAGATTTGCATGATAGAATAGGTCATTTAGATTATCATTATTCTATTTGCAAATGCTCATGAACCACCCACTCTCATATTAAAACCCACACTGCGAAACTAGTCCCATTATCCCCAGTCGGAGCCACCACTTTAAATACAAAAGGAGTTGTCTTAAGATCCGGATTGGGTGGTTATCCCCCATGTTGTCGCAACGATTTTCAAGGCTTCAATAGGTGGGACAGGTGATGGTTGTGCTTGATAACACTATGATCAATTTCTAAGAAAAAATTCTCAAATATCACATCATCAAAGCCAATAGGCTCGTTTTGACCCTCAAGTGGTGTCATAATAGATTTCATGTAGGGCTTACTTTCTACTCGAATCTAATTAATTTTTTCATTATATGGAAGCCATAAATGCATCCAGTTTGTTGAAAAATATCCTTGTAATTTACTGGACCAATCTACTCAATAGTAAATCGTAGGCTTCAGGAATGTTAAAAATAACAATATTAATAGATTGATGTACTCTATGGTTTGTTGACAGGTGAATAATAAAATTGTTGATATCACCAATTGTCTGGACTAGTGATTTGTCCAACTGAATGATTTAGGCATCAGTTTTATCCCATTTTTATTTCATTTTATTAGTGAAAGATAGAGGAATTATGCTTGAAGATGCACTCGAAACAACCAAAAAATTATGGACATTATAATTAAATATTTCAAAATTTAACAAGAACAAGGGGTAGAATGTGTTATTATTTAAATTGACAGTGTTAACTATAGATTCGAGAATTCCAAGAGACTTACCAAACACCATTTGAGAAGTATAGGCATTTTCAACTAATGGGGGTTGAGATGAAAAGGCTTGGACAAGTAGCTCACATTATTTTTTGTCTACGCAAGCTCAAAGATTGAAATGTTATCATGATATCTTTTCATGTCCTTAATGATGTTATATTCAGTACTTTCATTTCTAATAGGCAGTGTTGAAGTTTTTGGAGATCTAAATTTATTTGAAGATTCCTGAGCGATGGACTTTCTTTTATTGCTGGTGGAAGTGTTCTTAGAAGTAGAAGTAGTTCTAGACTTGTTTTGTGTGTTCTTAGCAGGATTAGTTAGTGGTAGGATCCTCCTTAACAATTGTTTCTTTAACTCTTGTCTCTTCAATTCATGTTCAGAAATAGGTCCTTTGCTCCTCAAATTGTAATGTCCAATTGACTGTTGAGAAACAGCTTCACTTTCTAGTGGTTCTTCAACACTTTTCTTATCAACATTGAAAATGAGATCAAAGGAATTAACTGAGTGCCCAATACCTTAACTTTATTTATTCATGGTGGGCTCATTTATTTATTTTTTCTGCTCACTCTGCTCATATGCTAAAAAGGTATCAACAATGTGGGCTTCCATTGTGATTCCTTTGTGGTCACGTCTTCTTTGAATGCCTCTCCTAATGGAAAGTGCAATAGTTGTCCATGCCTAAGATTTCAGAATTTAACACAACATTTGAGCTTTGAGCATATTTGGAAAGTTGATTATTGTTATTCTTCTTAGTAAAATGGCTTAAAGGGCTTGTTTTTGGTACATGCCTTGCTTGACTTTCTCTTTAATTTGGATACTTCACTAGTAAGTGACTTCAAATATTTGGTCAAGCTTTTCATATCGAAAGAATCTTTTTCTTTAGATTTATTTGAAGAGGCTTGGTTTTTCTTAACAACATCTTTAGATTCTTTAGAATCATCATGATATTTAGTCACTCCAATGGAGCATAGGTCCTTTTCAACCATAATGGATTCTGCAAAATTTAAAGCCAAAGTCTCCTTTGCAGATCTCTTAACAAATACAAAATTTTTTGTGGGCAAGGAAGTTGTGTAATATTGCTTCATAATAGAGTCATGTGGTTCAACATTGGTAGGGAAATTGTTTAATATGTGAGTGAATCTTTGATTGAAATCTTTTGCTTTCTCTTTTTTATCCATCTTGATGTTCCTGAGTTCTTTCAATATCATGGCGAGATTTTTATCATCCGCAAATTTCTCTAGGAACAATCTCTTAAAATCCCACCAATTGTGAATTGAATTGGCTAGAAGACTATGATACCATACAAACGATCTACCTTCTAAAGTGTACAAAAAAAATCTACAAGAAACATCATCAAAGCATACCTCAAGCATTCTTAAAATGCATGTAGAAGTCATCTATATGATATCCATCTTTAGTTTTCTTGTCAGGATCAAACTTAGACAACAACTTCTCCAGATATTTTTCCATTTTATGAAGATTTTCTAGAAAAGAAAGTGGCACTAGGGCCATCCAATCCAAGTATTTATCAATCATTTCTTCTCCTACTTCTTCCTCTTCCTGCTCTAAATTGGAAGAGTCTTGTCCTTCACTATTCAACTCTTCATTATGCCCATGCGCTCCTTGTCAGAAAATTGAAGTCCTTCCTCAATAGGTGGAAGGTCCCCTTGTTGAATTTTTTATTTCAAGGGCTTTTCTAACTCTTCAATGGTGAAAAAACTAGATCTTCCATCGACAAAACCAATACACAAGTGTGAGTTCTTTCTTTTTGTTTCAGAGTATGAGGAAGATTATGAGCAATAGGAAGTAATCCAATATCTTTCACAAACTAACAAGTAATGGGCTTGATTGTCCAGAGTTGATCGTAAGTAACTTCAAAATGTTGTCCCGGCCCTAAGTCAGAAGATTATCCAATTATCGGGATAGGATTTGGAGTACAAATCATACTGTTACTACCTTGTACAAATGCTTCATTGTTAGGGTGAGATGAATTATCATCCATAAAAAGGTGGCTACCCTCCTCCTAGCACCAAAAAATTGAGAGTGTTGGATCTTGCCAACATATAGGGAATCTCCCTGATATGAAGTCCCAATTAGACCTCACACCATTTGGTATAGGAGTTCCATTCAGAAATATGGCTCGGCTGCCATTTACTTAAATATTGGACTTGGCTTAAACAATTATCATAAGAGAGTAGCATGCATGTGCTTTTGAATGAGAAAGAGAGTATACGTTTTCAAATTTTCAATTGTAAATGTATCAAATTTCGTTCACTGCAAGGAAGAAAACTGATTCTCTTAAAAAACAAAAGTAATGGTACTAATCTAGTAAAGGCACACGCACATCATATGGAAGAATCATTAGTCATCAAGTGAAATAGTTCACATAGATGAAATGACTTTTATAACAATCAAAACACATTTCCAACAAGTTAAGCACCAAATCCACCTAAATAGTTCAATTTCTTTAGTACATGTGGATTCCAACATAAGCTGAAAACATTTGAATAATAGTCTTGAAACATTCATGATCTATGCATGAAAATGTGTTAGCCAAATGGCTTCAAGTATTAAGCAAAATTTCCAAGGTACATGAGTACAATGAAAACTACTAGCTCCAAAAGTGGAGTATTAGAGCCACTATCGTTGCTCTCCAAAAGAACTGTCTCTATCTCTCCAATACCTTGTGGGATAATCCAAGGTGAAAAGTCTTTTTCTTGAGTAATGAAGTTTCTTTTATAACTAGAGGCATGAATTTTAATATCCCCATGACTCTTGAGTTTCTCCTATGAATTTTCAACTGCTAATGACCTTTAAACTTCTATACAAGTCTTGGACTTCTAGATGACCTTTGAACTTCTTTATGAATTTTGGAATTACATGTCTTTTGGGCTTCTCTAGGTGGCTCCTTCGTCCATATATGACTCTTGGAATTCCACATCTTTGTATTTACAATGATTACATGATTATTTCCACATCATCATGTGATGATAACATGACAAGTCACTAATTGGTAGCTTAAACCCATAATGACTACTGACATGGAATTTCTTGAGGTGTGACAACCTTTCCACTGGTGTCTTCAATATTGAATGCAACATTCATGTTGTTGTTGCCTTTACCCTCCAAAGGGTTTCAGATCATATTGAGTCTTTATGGACTGCTTTGATCATCAAGTGATCCGGGTGGATATTGGTGGCCACCCACCAATTCCACATGGAACCTCACCATTGTTTCTTTTAGTTTTTTAGTTTCCTTAATTGTAGCACAATTTACTATTTTTAGTAGTTTTTTGGATCCTAAACTTCTGGATCTGTTTTGAGGCCCTAAACGACGTTTTTTTGGAAATCTACTGCCAGCAATTGATGTTAAATCATTTGTTTTTTCGTAGTCCTCAGAGATATCTTTCCAATGGGGTATCATGCATTTCAAATGGAGATAATATGACCAAGTCATGACCCCATGAAGTTCGCTACCCAACTAACCCCAACAGGGCACATAAACTCTTGGTGTTACATCTCCTTGAGTTATGGTTTTGGTGGTATAGGGTTTTCTCTTATTGTTCAATAATAAAAATTCACTTAAGCCTCATTGTAACACATTTCAGAGGCATGTAGCTGCCACATCTCTCCTCAGAGATAAGCTACCATTGCCCGAGCTAGTTTATTTCAATTTCTATTCGTAAGCATATTTCAATATTTTACATTAATGAAATGAAGTATTATTTTTGTTGAATCTCTATATTTATGGTTATCTCTGTAATTTGTTGTGTTCCTTTTTAAACTTGGATCAATGGTATTAGAGGTGTCTACTCTTTCTTTTTTTTCTTTGCATGTCCCCAATGAGGTCAGGATATAAGGAGTTAGGGCTTGAACTGGTCAAAACTTTGCAAGACTAGCCTCGCAAATCTCGATGGCCTCCCATGGAGAATGAAAAGAAAGATGAAGGGGAAGGAGATGATATCAAAATCTTGCTCAAAGAATCCCTCGAGAGACAAAGGAATGTGATGACGGACAACCTTGCCCAGATCCTTCAACGACTACCCAGGGGCAACACATCTAATAGCTACTCTGGAATTGTCACACCCTTTAAGGTACAAGTTAACCTTGAAATCCCCATTTTGAGGGTCAAATAGATGCATATGCCATAGATAAATGGTTGAATCTACTAGAAGGATATTTTTTTGTTCATGATTTTTCCAACCGAGAAAATATTACTTTTTCTCTTCTCAAAGTTGCCCCCGACGTCAAGGACTGGTGAGAAACCTATTGTGAACATAAGGATGAAAGTACGAACTCACTGTTTTCAGCCGCTCCCACTTGGAATTCATTCTGAGACACCATCAAGGAGTAGTACTACCCTGTTGGGAGCTACAAGAACAAATACATAAAGTGGACCATGCTGCGGCAGGGAAGGGACCAAGATGTGCCGGAGTTTACCAATGTTTTTCATACCCTTCGCATGAAGTTAGGTATCAAGGATTATGAGAAAATTTGGTACTCAAATACCGCAGCTGCCTACACAAGTACATCCAGGACAAGATGGAGTTCCTGGACATCTCCTCACTCAGAACAACATATCGATACGCTATTAAGATCAAGAAAAAGTTTAAACAAAAGAAGTGAGACTTTGGATCTGTGAATCCAAAGAACAAAGGACAAAGCCAAGGTGGGGTGACCCAAGACAAGAAATCGAATCCACAAGAAAATAACAATACCACAAAGTCAAAGAAGGACACAGGAAATTGGTGTAAGTTCCACAAGAGCCCCACTCACAGCACAAGTGAATGTTGGGCCAAGCAGTCATTGGTGGTCGAGTTGAAGGCTTCAGAATTAGATGCATGTTTTGACCCTAAGTAAAAACCCAACAAGAGGAATGAAAAAGGTAAGAAGATCATTGATACAGGTCCCAGCACCACTATTTCTACCACTAATATCCAAAAGAATGAGCCCGAAGATCCAGAGGAGGGGGAGCATCTTTTCCACTCACATATGTGGATGATTGCCGCTGGAATTTATTGTTGATAGTGGGAGCCAAAAGAACCTCATTTCAATAGAGGTCGTAAAGTGGTTGGTACTATTGACCATACCACACCTGTAACCATATAGCATCAGGTGGCTTCACCAAGGACGAGATCTCTGAGTTCACCAACTGTGTCGCCTTCCCTACAACATCAATCACTTCACATATGAGGTATTGTGTGATGTTGCACCTATGGATGTTTGTGATGTATTATTAGGACAACCATACTTGTGGAAGTGACATGCTGTGTATGAGTCAAGGCCTCACTCTATTATTATTTCTTTGTGTAATACACTATACAGGATACCAGAGGTAGCCCCACCTACAGCCACTTCTTTGATCTCTGCTAAGAAAGGCAGTAAGATCATCTCCCAGACTAGGAAATTTATTTTCTTTCTGGTTCGCTCTCAAAGTAAGGGTAATATCATAGCCACATCCATGGTCCCCGAGAAGGGTTCCTCCATGCAACAGAAGCAGGTGGATACGGTCATGAAAGGATACAGGGACATCTTCTCCTCACCAACAAGGGTAACATTACATTGTCAGGGCAAGCATTTGTTTGATTTGACTCCCGGAGCACCTCTACCCAAGAGGTCGATATATTGTCACTCCACTCTGGAAAATGCCAAGTACAAGCAACGACATGATCAATATCAGGTGTCACACAAGTTTTAGGTGGACGACAAAGTTTTGTTGCATTTGTAGAAAGAATGCATTACTAGAGCCCATCAGAAGCTCAAACCACTCTCATATGGTCTTTACACCATTAACAAAGATGTAGGAATCAATGATATGGAGCATATCATTCCCCCATTCCTTGGCTTGCACCAAGTGTTTAATGTGGACTGCCCTTGACCATGCTTCCCACCATTACTAGACACATCAGAGATTGTAGATTATCTCATGAGGGACCAAGTTCAGCGGAAGTTTCCTCATCTCATGGAGGAACTCAACGCAATGTAGACCATTGCTTCCTAAGGGGGGAGGAATGATCTAGGTGGATATTGGTGGCCACCTGCCAATTCCACATGGACCCCCACCATTGTTTCTTTTAGTTTTTCAGTTTCCTTAATTGTAGCATAGTTTACTATTTTTAGCAGTTTTTCGGATCCTAAACTTCCGGAGCCATTTTGAGGCCCTAAACGACGTGTTTTTTGCAATCTACTGCCAACGACCATAATTACATAGTTTTTTTCATTGTAGTCCTCAGAGAGATATTTCCAACAGGGTATCATGTGCTTCAAACGAAGATAATATGACCAAGTCATGGCCCCGGGAATTTTGCTCCAACTAACCCCAATGGGGCCCATAAACTCTTGGTGTTACTTCTCCTTGGGTTAGGGTTTTGGTTGTTTAGGGTTTTCTCTTATTTTTCAATAATAAAAATTCTCTTGAGCCTTATTGTAACATAGTTCAGAGGCATGTAGCCGCCACATCTCTCCTCAGAGATAAGCTACCATCACCCGAGCTAGTTTATTTCCATTTTTGTTTGTAAGCATATTTCAGTATTTTACATTAATGAAATGAAGTATCATTTTTGTTGCATCTCTATATTAATGGTTATCTCTGTAATTGTTGTGTTCCTGTTTAAATTCGGATCATCAAGGTTCCAATGTTCTTCATATTTTCACTTTGTGTGTTATCTTCTCTTGAATGCTTCCTTAAGATGCTCCTTTTGACAACTATCTTTGTGCATCCTTTCCATATTGTTCTAGAACACCTGCAACTAAGATCACTCATGGAAAGAAAACATCAACCCAAAAATATCCTATTATGACATGTTTTATGCAAACATTCTAACTATGATTCATCAATGTGCTTCAGAAGGAAAGAAGAAACTTCTAGGTGTAGGGTGCATTGTTAAGGGACAAGGGTTAAGTGTTGAGGCTTTAGGATGCATTGTGCACTCTACTAAGCTTGGTGGAGGGTGCAGGGCACAGTGTGAAGGATGAACGAGACCTAATGATGCCTTTTAATGCATCATGTGCTCAAATAGGTAAGCCTAATTATCAAAGAGGCATAAGGCATAGTGTGAAGGTTTAGGAGAGGCTAATGTTCAATGTTTATGACTCATGCACTCAGCTGAGGGTGCAAGATGTAGTGTCAACAGCCAAGGAAGACTGACTGAGCATTGTTGAAGCATTTTGTGCTCAACTGAGAGAGGGGATTTCTGGAGGGCACAATTCGAAAAGATAAGGAGAGCTTGTTGCTTGGGAGTGCATTATGTACTAAGGATGGTGCAAGGTGCATTTTGAACAAGGAAAGGGGACTAACTTAGCCTTAAGAGTGCACTATGTGCTCTCTTAGCCTTAGTGGGCCAACTTGTGCAAGCCAAAATTTTTCCTGAGTATGGAAGATAAGACAAGGGGAAAACACAACGAGTTAGGAGAAAAATCAAGTGTGAAACATATCAAATCATCAGTAAAACTTAGACAGGATCAAATATTGAGAAATGGACATCAAAATTCCAGTTTACAGGAACTTTCCAAGTACATCATACAAAGTATGTGTGATTGCGACCAAAAGTGTCATTTTATAACTAGTAAGTGTATTACAACTATGGAGTGCACAAAATATGTTCTAAACAATGTGACGACACTTAGAAAATAACAAGAACACTTAAAATATATTAAATGGCACGAAACGACACTTTGCAACCAAAGCACCACTTGATACAATAGTTAAGTAGGATCCAAAATTCAAATGTAGAAAAATTTTGGAAGGTGTTGTAGTAGCAACAACATAACCTAATATATATTCCTGCCTTTGGAAGACAAAGGAATGAGAATAACCTTTATCAATGGAAAGGTGGTCCCTTAGCCAAAGGGATCCTGAATGAAAGATGCCTTTATATTTAGATCTAGAGTGGCTAGATTATATAGACTCACTGGAAGACCCCTTGTAGCAATAGTCCATGACATCAATCATCAAAGTGAGCTATGGCACCAAAATAAAGAGAATTCTAGGGGACCATTCCCCTCTAACAGGATCAAGACCGATGATAATTCTAAACAAAATGGAGTAGTTGTGAAAGAACGAGTATAAAAGGATGTTAAGGTGAAAGAATTAATTATGAAGAATGATATATGGGATTTTGTGTTGAGACCAAAGGGGAAATCTATGGTGACCTCAAAATGACTATATAAGATAAAGCATGAAGCAGATAGAAGTATTGATAAGTACAAGGAAGAAGTATGTGTTGAGAAACCTCAAGAATATGAATTACAGGACACAAAGACTCACGTTTTTAGATTGAAGAAATAATTATGTGGTTTGAAGAAGGCTCCCCAATCTTGGTATGCCTGAATTGACTGTTACCTAGTGAAGCTTGGATTCATAAGAAGCAGTGTCAATCTAAACCTCCACTTCAAACTGGTCCAATGTATGAATATTTTGGTTTTATATGTTGATGATTTATTCCTGACATGCAGTAAGCCTTTTATGATCAAGTGTAAAAATGATTTTGGTCTGAGATATACTTCTATATATATGAGACTATATGGACACATCAATGATGATTGGGCTGAGAGAATCCATCATTCTTCGACTAATGAGCATATTTCAAACATAGGGTAGTATGGATTGATGAATATGACCCTACTAAGTAAATTTATGGGTTGATTAAGGACACTAAGCTATCTCTTCCCCTATTTATGAGCTCCAAAGGAGAGTAATTTATCCATAGATCTCTTGGGGTTGAGGGACCTATGGATTTGATAAAGTATACCCCAATTGGAATATGTCCTTCCAACCTATCTAGCCAATAGGTGTTTGTTGCTTCATTTAGGCGTGATCCTTACTATTTATGGTAAGTGGCATAATTCTCAAGCTAGAGATGCAATTTTTCTCTATAACTTTTGAGGGTCATGTTGGAAAGGTCACCAGATAATAAGATAAGCACGATCATTACCATTTATGGAAAGTGGCATCCCTCTTATTATCTCCAATCAGTAGGATATGCATGATCCTTATATTATAAGGTAGGTGGTATCACTCCTATTATCTGTAGACTTCCCAGGTCATAGCATTCACTCCCCATTGACATAGATTCACAGGTCGTGGCATTGGCTCCCTACTGGCAGAGGTTTCCCGAGTCGTAGCATTGGCTCTTTGCAGGTATAGATTCATGGGTAGCAACAATGGCTCCCTACTAGCAGTTATGTCAGGTGGCAAAAATGGCTCCACGATGGATAGAGGGTGGCATTTGAAGATCCCCTATGATTCTTCTTCTTTAGATTCGAGAATGTTTTAGCAGATAGATTTGAGAAAATATGGGACATGATATGATGACAAGATACTTGCGATGAATACATTATGCAGATGGAATTTCCCCCTATATGATAGGGAGTGTTAATTTGGTAACTCAATGAAAAATTCCAATCATGGGACTACATTCCTCTTTCTAAGAGGACCAATTTGGACCTTTAAAGCACTTGTTTTGGACAAGGGAAAGTATATTTTTGAAGTGAAGCCCACAATGTCACATTTGATCAGGTCAGCACTAAAGTGAAATTGTACACCCTTGGCCTATAAATACAATTCAAGTGACCCTCATTTGGACATTATCATCAAGAATCATCTTCTTCTCTCTTCTTTGGTTTGGTTCGCATAGGCCTCAAGGTGGCTCACAGATATTGGTTCGTACAGGTCTGAAATTTAGGGTCTGAAGCTCACATGTGTGATTATGGTTTTTGGGTTCTAGCCGCATGGTTTACATAGGAATTTTTTGGCTACAACCACATGCATACAAGCCTATCTATGTGGTTTTAAAGCTTCAGCCACATGCATGACTTTCTCTCTGTGTGGCTCGGACTTAGGGTTACATTTTTACAAGTGACCACAGTCGACTGCAGATTGGGAAACTTAACTTTGATCAGTATTATTGTTGGGATCATATTTATGGATATTGTTTGGTTGAATTTTTTATGTATAGTTTTGTATTGGCTCATTGTAGTCTCTGATGAACATTTTATGACAGTCTAATAGAAGAAGAATTACATAGGGTTTTCTCCCTTGTGTGGTTTTTCCTCGGTCTTTGACAAAATCGGTGTCTCTTGTTGGTGTGTTAATTGTCTCATTATTGTCATTGCATTTATTGCTCTATCTTGAATTATTGTTGATGAATGGAAGAATTAATAATGTTGAAAAGATTGCTAATTGAAGAATTTAATTGGGCTAAAGTAAGTGATACAACATAGAGTAGGGTAAAAATTAACACAATTGCCATGGTTTTGATGTTTTAAACAAATTTGGATGAGAATTCTTATGCTATTAGACCAATGCGATGAATTACTAAATAAATGCCAATTTTAACTAATAATTGTGTGTATGAAAGCATGAGAAGCGGGGAAAATTTTAGGGGCAAAATTTCACTAATTGACTATTTTTTGGACATTTTCTAAAAGAAAAAAAATCACCAATTTGGTTAAAAAATAACCAAATTTTTCATATATATAATTAAATGGATAACATTTACCAAAAATTGTCAATTTTAGTAGTAAATTACATGTTTTTTATTGTATATTTACCTGATTTCTATATGTATGAATTTTCAAACTAGAATAGTTGCCTCTAATACTATAAATAGGCATAACATTTGAATCTTTAAAAATACCCTAATAAGAAGACACAAATTTCAACAAGAAATGGACGAATGAGTAGAAGAATTGTAAAATACAATAAGAGAGATCCCATCATAATTACGAAAAGGATTCAGTTGGGAAGAGGTCAAAGGAAAATCCCCTGATTGGATGGATATTGTTAAAGGCTTGAGAGATGAATTGAGAAGTTACAAGGAAGATAATGAAAGGATTGTTAAGAAAGGAAAGCATAGGTGAATGTCGGTGATTTTGTAGAGCTTGTCATATCTGCAAAGGAAAAATGAAAATGAGCTTAGTTCTGTCTATCTAGGCAGGCACAAATCCAAGCAAACCCCATCAAAAATCACAAAGTATGGATTGGAAACGAATAAGGAAGAAGGTAGAAAGTCAAGGAAAAGGCATAGGAAAGAAAGTGAATACACAATGAGAAGATAAACCCTACTCAACACTCCACTAAGAGAGTCAAGTAGCCATGACTTGTTGTCTTTTGATGCAAGTAGAAGCCACCACTAAAAAAGGAGAAGTGAGAAGATCTCAATGTGGGAAGGTTTCAAGAAATAAAATCCACATACCTTTGATTAATAAATACATAAGTTTGAATAGGAATAATATTGGTTGTTGGGAATAAAGAAATACTTCAAATTCCATGGCTTCTCTAAAAACATGAAGGCCAGAGTGGCCATTTTGATCTTCGAAGGGAAATCTTATATATGGTGGGAGGATTTGAGAAATTTCAATGGCATTAGAGAAAAGAAACTATCATGGAGAAAATTTAAAAAATATTTCCATGAGAATTACCTATATGAGAGGTACTATTACAACAAAATTGAGTTCCATCAACACAAGTTGGGGCAACTTAGCTACGATGGTTATACCAACAAGTATTTGGAGTTGTCAAGGTATGTGCCATATATCAAGGATAGGAAGGTGAATATATAGAGATACAACACTGGGTTATCGTAGTCCTACTAAAATAAGATTTAGTTTGGTGGGCCAAGGAAATTGGAGAAGACCATCTGAAAGGCTAAGTATTACTATGATCACTCTAGAAATAGTTTTAAATTCTAATTAGACCCAAAGAAGGACATAATTAGTTTCAAAGGAAAAGGACCAAAATCCTTTGGATGAAATCAAGGAGGGAAAAATGTTAAGTTTTCCACTCTTGACAAGGGTGAATTATAGCAAAATTTCAATAATGTCAATAGAGACTAGCCTACTAAACAAACAAGAGAAGAGATTAAGGAGCCTAAGAAAAGGTCATTAGAGTGTTTAGGAACTGGAGAGAACCAAAAGCAGAGGGATTGTCCTCTCCAATAGAAAAATAATAAAACGTCATAAAATGTAAAAGAGGAAGTGACAATAAAATGTGTAGCTCAGAGTGCACCTCATATTTATGTATCACTAGACAATAGGAAAGAATATCATAAAGCTTTGGTTATCAAGATGTAATACATGGTTAACAACTAGCCTTTTTCAATTTTAATTGACCTAGATTCTAATTTTAGCTATATTATATTAAAGGTTGCAGAGATGTGAAACTTGCAAAGAAATCCCCATGCAAAGTTGTGGTGGGTCCAACTAGCCACAGGTGCTAAGAAGAGAGTAACAAAGTGGAATCATGCCCCCTAAGGTTAGTTGGCATGCCCATAATAGATACCCTCAATCTACTACCTTTAGGATTGTATGACACTTTAATTGGAATGGATTGGTTGGAAACCCACAACAAGAAGCAAGACTTCTATAATAAAGTATTGGATTGCCTTAGAAATGAACATGAGAAAAATAAATTACAAGAAAAGAAAATTTGTGTCTCAGTCAGACAAATTTCAGCAGTACAAGTAAGCAAATTTAACAAGAATGGGTGTGCCCTATTCATTATCCAAGTCTATAACATGAAAGAAAACAACAAAATTAGAATGAAATAGAACCCTTTCTTGAAACAATAAAGTGATGTATTCCCTGAAGAAATATTGAGACTTCCACCCAGTAGGGAAATCAAATTCTCCTTTGAGTTGATTCTCGATGCAGTGCTAGTTTCAAAATATCCATATTGTATGAGCACTCCAAAAAAAGTAGAAATAAAGTTTCAGCTAAAAGAGATGTTGGATAACAATTATATTAGACCCATTGTGTTACCTTGGGGAGCCCTAGCATTGTTTTAAAGAAGAAGGATGGAGCACCATATCTATACATTGATTACCGATAGTTAAATAAAGCTACAACGAAAAACAAGTACTCTCTACCCAGAGTTGATAATATATTCGATAAGATGAAAGGGGTTTTAATGTTCTCTAATATATGTTTTAGATCTAGTTGCCATCAAGTCTAAATTAAAGACGAAGAAATCCATAAGACAACTTGTAGGACGAGATACAGACATGTTTTGGCCAATAACAACCCCCCTTCTTATTTAGTTTTATTACTAATACTAAAAAAGTGGGGACACTTATCGAAAAAATTAAAAAATAAATTAGCATTTGTATTCCCTTTTTGAATAATTCTTACTATCATAAACTTAGGAAAATACCTGCAAAATCCAAAAGGACTTATGTTTTATGATAATTTCTCTCAAAAATAAAGCGTCGCATCGCAAATAAGGTAATGGATAACATCATATAAGCAAACTCCTAATATTGAAAAATCGCGATGCGAGATCGCACAATGAGGAAGCTCGTCACACATCGCAGTTGTCATATGCCTCAAGTATCACTTAAGGTGAAATACCTCAAACCGTCAATATGCGATGAAAAGTCTCGCAAATCGCATTTCGCAGAAACATACGGTAATAGACAATTGTCAAACACAATGGATTAGCGATATTGTGATCTGCAGTGTTGCGAAGCAAATCGCAAAATCACTTTGTCGTAGATCTGCAGGGCTCATCATTCAAAAAACAAATTCTGTAATCCGATGCCAAGTTATGCGCATTAATGTTAATTTAATGAGTTAGTTGATGATCATTAATGAAATAAGGTTTGGATCTGATTGAAAGGTCATTTCACGTAGGGTGATATATTTTATATGATTTCAGCATTTAAAGCTTTCTCATCACCTTATTTCTTATCATTTCTCTTTCCTTATTTGTAAATTACAAGAGCGAAAAGCAGAAAGGTATACGTAGCAGTGTTCAGAATATAATGGGAAAGAAGGGAAAAGCTCTGGTTTCTGAAGACAAAGAAATGACGCCCTTATACACAAACACCACCTATAACAGATACACCGGCATCACTACTGGGAAGGCATGTACAATCTACTCGAGGAAGAAAATCCTAGAGTAATGGAGGTTACAGCAACTGCAGACTCACGCGGGTCATATGAGGCATAAATTACAGAACTAGCATGTTCATTCTTGCACCAGATAGTGGTGAGACCCAAGATTCTTCCATACACAGACATGGTCAAATGGGTACTAGATAGTGTTGATATAACAGACAGACAGTTTAAGACTTAGAGCCAAGAACTCATTGGGTCGTTCACTTCACAAGATTTAAGGCTCATGTATCATCTACTAGAGCCACAGGTAACCTACAATAAACAGTTCATGGAGAAGTTCCCTAAAAAAAATGAAGATTTAGCAAAATGCACCAAGGACTGGTCGACAAGGGAAGAGCCACTAAAAAAGGATAAACACGGTATGTACAGTACTAGTTCTCTCTCTTCCCCGTATTGCTTTGCTGTTGCTATGCTCTGTAGACTTTTTGGAAAGCCCGACATCAACAATTTTTCATCTGAATGGCTACCCTTATTAGATGCAGCCACTAATGCTACTATTGTGGATTGGGCTAAGATATTGTCTGAAAATTTAGCTACAACTATTTGGAACTACCAGTCCAAAAGAACTACTACTCAGAGGATTTATCCTCCTTTCTACTTAGCTGCTTATGTTATGGATGCAATATGTTATGTTTCCAAGTTTCCTTTAATGGGTTGGAAGTGGACTACTCAAGATCCCTTGTCCATTCATATTTATCACAAGGAATTATGGGATTCCAAGTTTATTCCATATTTTTACAAAATTTGTCATGGAGTCATGTTACCTCTGTATAGAATTTTGTATAATAAGGACGCTCCAAGATTTTCTCCTGAAGCAAAAGTTGATATTCTCCATGTCACAAGATGATTTAGAGAAGAGCTTTGCACATATGTCAAAGTATTTGGAAGCATTACTTCCCCTCGTGTCCTACCCTTATATGTCCCTGATAAATTATTGGCGCGAGAGATTGCCTACTAGACTTGCGAGGTGGGAGGTATGAGCAAAGAGCTGAAGGACAAGAAGAAGGCCATTTGGCCACAATTTCCTGTGGTCTGTGGAGCCTTTTCACTATTTGATTTAGGTCATACATTCAAAGAAGTAGACAATATGTTATGTCTACGATTGTTCAAATTTCCAGGGAGACAATTTGATCCTTATGATATCATTAAGAATTCCACTATTGCCGTCAAGATAAAAGTATTTTCCAAAGAAGGTGATCTTTTTCATTATATTTTCAATAGAAAAGTACACTGAAAGAAGTTTTGCATTTGGCCCAAATTCAATTTCCTCCAATAGAATTTCAAGAATTCAAATTGTACAGAGAAAGGAGATTAGCTAACATCCCTTTGGATAAGTTATGCTTGGAACCAATAAGGGAGCCAACTCCCAGTATCAATCTAAGTGGAAGTTCAGGCACAGAAAAGTCTAGATCTAAGTCTGGGAGAGAATCACCAAAATGCTCTAAAAGGTCTGAGAGTGACCATAATAAAAGCGAAGGGTCAGTAAGAGATACAACCCAATCTAAAGAGCGCCCAGAACAACAGGTTTTGACTACTCCACAGGTAAATCTTCCCCCTCTCATCATCCAGCCACCACCAGTAAGAACTGAGTTGGATAAAGAATGGGAGACATTCAATGACTTAATTAATACTGAGGATCAGAGCACAAAGACACCTGAGAATAATGTACAGACAGTGAATGATATGGTCATTGGAACAATCAGCAATGCTCCAAAAATGGAACATATTCCCATTACCCCATCTTCTGAAATCATGATCAAAATAGAGGAAATTCCTCCTCTAGATGTATTTTATAGTCCACAGCATAAGGCGGTGGTAAGAAGGCAAAGAAAGAAAAGGAAATTGGAAAGCGTGCTCTCTAGAGCAGTTAGACGTCCTTTGGCGAGATCCTACCACTGACCCTACTGAAAATCTCACTAAATTATATCAGATCGCAGGAGCCTATGCTTTTGCGACCATTGATAAAGCGTTAGAGGTACAACAATTACTGAAGGAAAAATAGGATCAAATATAGATTTTGTAGCAACAGCTACAACAAGCTAGTGCCAACAAAAAAGTAGAGAAAAAGCTAGAAAAATTATAGCAAGATTTTCAGCAGATGCAGCTAGGATACGAGAATAGTTTGGTCAAAAAAGAAAATCAGTTACAGGTTATGCAAGAGATGCATAAAGATGATCCCAAGCTTACAGATTTTGTCATAGAAGCCATTTCCTTATTTAATGACCAACTCTTGCAGCAGCAAGAAACATTATGCCAAAGAATATCGCAATGGAGCTCCTATTGCGAGATAAGCAACAAAATCACTAATCAAGTCGTGGACTTGTGACATGATTATGATTTAATTGATAAAAGAATTTCTGATTATTTGGTTTGGTAGGAATCAAAGGAAGGAAGAAAGGTAGGTGCACCCATAATCAATGAAGCCCACAAAGAAATGCTCTTTAATAAGTGGGACGCACAAATCAGGAAAGCAAAACAAGCAGCAAAAGAAGCAGCCACAGCGGCAAACAATGTCATCGACTGTGTCAATGAAAATTTACATAGAGAAAATCTTATATCAAATACCACTCCAGGATTTCTACCAAATGCACAGCATCTACAGACAAGCTGAAGATAAAAGGTTGAAGAAAGAGCAGAGTCCATCAAGAGGTTAACCAAGTTGAATTGGGATTCTTACTGGCATTACTTAGTTAAACCACACAGTCAATGCATGACTCTCAAATGCCTTACTAACTCTGCTGAGAAGATAGCGCCAACACTTGCCGATTATGTTTTCACATGGAAACTAGAGTTGGAGGTTGGCCAACCAACTCTCCTCAAGCCAATGTTGAATGCTTGTGACCACATAGAACAGATACATAGATAGTTAATTGCCAAATTCAGTTTTAGTATTAGTTTTGATTTATTTTTGCCTTAGATGAGGACATTCATTTAAACCTCCTCCTATATTTTTGTAATAAACTATTTTTAGATTTAGCTAGTAGTATTTCAAGCCTTCTCATGCATTTAGAGAAGGGTCCTAAAATTTGTCAAAAACGCTTCCTCAGAACATGCACTTCTGCACCCTCAGAGGAGGTTTTGATAAATGAATGGAACAAGATTCATTGATATCTGTGTTTTAATCTGCTACTGAAATGCACTTTTGTACTCTTAGTAGATGTCGAATTAAGAAGAGATAAATCATTATTGTTGAAGCTCATGAGTAGAACTTGTTATCAATGGTACTTTTATCTCTTAATGATTTTTGCTTATGTGTTAAAGTGATATTTATGTTTAGTTATTTATATATGAATGCTTGAATGTTTGAGTTATCATTTGGCACTTATGTACGGTGATGACTATTCTATTTATGCTTAATATATGGGTGACTTATTATGCGATATGCTTTTCACAATTGTTTCGGCTAACTTTTTATATGAAATGGTTCATCTTTATTGAATTCTTTTCTCATAGCGATTGAATGATCTTTATTACCGATTGATATTAGAAATTATTTTAGATCGCATAATTGAAAGATTAAATCCCGGGTTAGTTTTAGAATTAGATATTTCTATTCATTAGAATACAATTATATGTTGTTAAATTAGATTTAGAATAACAGAATTTTACTTAAGAATTATTAGAAAGAAAATATCAATTCTCAGTGCACACATACACAAACTGGGAAACTGGTCCCATTATCCCCAGTCGGCATCCCAAACGGAAAAGGAGTTGCTTTCAAGGTCCAGACTGGGTGGGTATCCCCCTTGTTGTAGACCTGGTTTTCAGTGTTTCAACAGGACAATATGATTTTTTGGTGGTGTCATTTGGGCTTACAAATACGCTAGCCACATTTATGTTCCCAATGAAAAATGTCCTCAACATGTATTTGGACAAGTTTGGATGGCATCTTGATTTATTCAAAAGCTAGGGAAAAACATGAAGAGAATTTGAAGGCGACATTGTAGTTGCTAAGGGAACACAAACTATATTCCAAACTCAACAAATGTGAGTACTACCAATTGTTAGTGTCAGTCTTTCCAGCCTTCCTCCAGTGATCAAATAGGCTCTTACAAAGTGGTTTCAGAGTGTTAAGGTCGAATTTTGTCATTTCAAAGAGTTTACAAGCAAAATTTGGTCACTAGGCATTAGGTCTAAGTTTTGCTCTCACTCTTTTCAAAGTTGCCCAAATGCCAATCTATGTCATCATTCAGATAAGTCTATCATCAGTCAAAGGGTTTTCAACATCATGTCAATTTCCATTGGGTCATTTTACACCTTGTTCATGCTTCAGTTGCGCCTAAGTAAGGTCATTTCCCTCTCCTAGTGTTTTGAAGGCAATTTCTCTTGGACGGAAAAATCATCAGAAAAACTTGTATCCAGATGTTCATACACCTTCCCCTATCCTTAAAGTATCTTATCAAACACTTCCCATCACTGAGATCCCCCAAATTCTTCATTTTTCCACAAACCCTAGTTTCTAGCTACAACCTGGCAATTTTCTAGGTTGGGTCTGTGTTTTTCCCTTTTGGACCCTTTCCCCTCACTCAATCTCTGAGATTCCACTTTACCCTACTCCCTAACATCCCTCCCTACTCCCAAAAATTTCCCCAAGAATTTAGAAGCCCCCTATCCCCTTCATTTTGCTTCATTTCGAAAAAATTCCTTGTTTCACACATCGGGGCAAGTTTCACTCAAATGATGTTTCAGAGCAGTCAAAGATGAATTTTGGAAAACTGGGAGAGGTTTTTGTCCAAAACATGCCAAAGAAGAAAAAAATCCTTCACTTTTTACACAGGTGTTATGGTTTGAGAGAAATTTCAAGAATACCATTGCCTCAGGAGAATCAAAGATACCTCTGAAGTGACCTTGGGAAAATCAAGTTTTCTCCTAGCTTGGTTGGCCAAATGATTTTCTTGATGGGTAAAATGATAACTAGACACAAATATCTTTCCAATGAGATATCATGAGCTCAATTTGGGGTTGAAGAAGGCATTCAAAAGTTGACTGCAACAACACTCTTCCTTGAGGTAGTCTCATTTGGCACTTTTTGACCAGTCTTGGGAGATTTTATTTTTTATAGGACAAATCAACTCCAAATTGAAAAATTCCAATTGGGTTAGAAATCAGACTCAAATACCTTTCCAACGAGCCCACTTTTTCTAAATTCTGACACTGGGAAGGCTTTCAAACAGAGCTGCCAATGTGCACAACCTGTTGAGAGGTGCGCGACCCGTCAGAGGCTCTCCCACAGTGCAAAAATACAACGTGCGCGACCCGTTGAGCTGTATTTTTGCAAACTCAAAACAAATTTGCTCAAAATCCCTCCAAATCATCAAATTTCTTGAGGTAGGTTCTCCAAACTTGAAAATGGTTGTTGGTTACGTTTAAAGGACATCATGAATGGGTTTAAAGATCAAATTGTGCAAGAGGAAGAGGCTCCATATGGCTGCAATGTGTGATGATTAAAATGTGCTAGGGATTATTGTTGTTCATGTTTTCTCCCTTGTAATTATTTCCCTCTTTCCCATTTTCCCTTCCCTTGTATTTCCATGTAATTTCCCTTTGTTAAATTGTAAAATAAATGCAAACCCTACCCCTCTCCCTAAACACTAAAACTCAAACCCTAACCCTATCTCTCCATATGCCCATGTAAACACATGAATTTGATGATGCATGTGCAGTGATGTTTGCAATGTATTCCCTAAATTCCCTGTTATTCATATATTCCCAATTCCTGGTATAAAAGGTCCCTCCCCTAACATTTCCCTCATGTTCTTGTCCCCTTGAAAAAGCATAGAGTTCAGCACTTTTTGCAAGCAGCGAAAGCAGTTCAGTTTGTCCACTTTGCTCCTAAACCATGTCAGAAACCGAAACTTATGAGCAAAATGATGACCATGAGAAAAATGATGATCATGAGCAAAATGATGACCATTCATCATCTACAGAGGTTGAGGTACATAGGAGGTCACATAGAGGTGAAAAAGGTGGTCATCATAAGAGAGAGGAGCTCACCTCTTTGACCGATTTGCAGAGGTGGATTTTACAAGGCAAAAATGAAAGTGTTTCAAAGGCGGTTAACCGAGGCTCTTAGGTGGAAGAAAAGTACCAATCCACTTCATATCTTGGCGGAGGCATCCCTCAAAGATCATGGCACTCACTAGCATCAGCTACAGCACAAATCCCAAAAATTTTGAGAATTTTGGGTAATTTTGGAATTTTTTTGGAAATTTACAGGTTTTGGCTTCTCAAGGGGTCTCACCCCCGGTGAGACCCTTTGTCATCGTAGCTCCGTTTTGCAAAAACTCAGCATTTTTGGATTTGGCATGAAAAGTTACACTTGCTCATCCATTACTAAGAAATTTCATCAAGTTATGGGCCTCCAAAAGGTCAAAATACATGAAAAATTTGACTTTCTGCCCCTTTTCTGAGTTGCAGAAGCAGTCTTGGGAGAATTGAGTTTTTACTAGGCAAATGACCTCCAAATTTTAAAATTCCGGTTGGGTTGGAAAGTATACTCATAGACCTTTCCAACTAGCTATCCTGCACCCAATTTTGATACCGCGAAGGCCTCCAAACAGAGATCCAAAGTGTGAGACCTGTTGAGAAAAGGTGTGCGACCCGTTGAGGAAATGTTGCCAGATTTGACCAGTTCAGCCCAAAAATTCCAGTTTTGACCTTTTTCAACTTTCTGAGGTTAATGATGATCTTAATGGATGTAATTGTGACACTTTTTGGATATTTTTACTCTTGTTTAACTCTTCTAGAAGAATTTCTCATGTAAAGGGTAAAAATTGAATGTATGAACTGATTTCCAAGTTTATAGAGGCAAGTTGTTTTGACTGCCTATTTTGTAGTGCTTAGTTTAGAAGTTGTTCAAACTGCTCCTATGATAGTGAGCTCAACCCCTAGAGGAAATGGAAGAGGTTTTCTTGCCTATATTATGTATTTTCTTAATCATTTTCAAGGGTTGGAAGGTTGGACTCTTGAGAGAGCAGTAGCTCATTGTACTATCTCTTGTATCTCTGCAATTTTTGGCAAGGAAGACTAGGGTTTTGCAGACATATTTGGGATTCTTGTGGACTCATGTGTTGATGGTGTGTTTCTTCAGTCATTGTAAGCTTTGCTATGTGTTTCATTTTCCTTATATACTTTTGCATATTAAACAAATGAAGTGATAAAGTAAGAATTCATGCTTGTCATGCTCTGCTTTTAAGTTTGTTTAATTTTGATGTTTTCTACTGTTTAAGAGAATTCAAATTCATTGTTTGCTCTCTTTAGCCTTCTCTCTTTCATTCCTGACCATTCACTTCAATCAAAGACATCAGCACGGCCTCCTACCTCGCCCCAAAGACTCCCCTGCAGAAACTGTGTCCCATCCCCGCAGCCAAATTTGCCCTCTCCTCAACTTGCCACCAAAAACCCAAAAATCCCAAAATCAAATTCTTTTATCAGTTTACTAGCCTAATATCAATGTTACTTTTTTGGTCATCTCCCTAATTGAAAATTTTCCAAGAGAGACCGGAGAGAGCCTTCTCCTGCCCCGTAGCTACTGCCCCGTAGGGCTAGCTACGAGGCTGAATGGTTTGATGTAGCTTTGAGATTTGCCTTTCTCAGCCTGAGGTGAAATGTCAAACGCTAACACCAGTCACAAGTCTAATATTTGGGACATGTCATTTCAAGAAAAGGGGTGGTTATGGATCCTAAAAATATTAAATCCATAATGGAGTGGTCCACTCCAAGAAATGTCACAGAGGTTAGATCCTTATGTGAGTGGATAGATATTATCAGTGGTTGATTTGAGATTTTTCCAACATTTGTCATCTAATCACAAACCTATAGAGGAAAGTATTCAAATTTCAATAGACACCATATTGTGTGACATTTTTTGAAAACCTCAAGAAATTTCTCACATGTCCACCTTTTCTGAGGATAGAATATTCAGAAAAATACTTCCAGGTTTACACAAATTCTTGTAAGGAAGGACTAGGTGGAGTATTGATGCTAGAGGGGCATTTGATCTATTATGGATCAAAGGAATTAAAATAGCACGAGAAGAACTATGTCACTCATGACCAGAATCTGGAAGCAATTTTTCACACCCTAAATATGTGGAAACACTACTTTCTTGGAAGAAGATTTGTATTGATTTTAGATCATGAAGGAATGAGATAATATTTTTGATCATCCCACCTTAAATGATATATAAGCCATATGGTTGGTTTTAATAAAATAATTTGATTTTGAAATAAATTATATTAAGGGACAGGAGAACCAGGTAACAAATGCACTCAGCATGAGTCTACAGGTAGCGCACTTGGAAACTATAAGCACTTGTGAGTTTGACACTAAGGAAAATATCAAAGAGGCATTAACACATTATGAGAATTCCTAGCATGTGAAGATATTCCTACAACAAGACCTAAAGGGATCAATGATAAATATTTGCAAGCTCATTGATGATGGTGTGTTGTTGTTCAAATAAAAGTGTTATGTACCTAGTGTGAATAATTTGAAGAGGCTAAAAATGGATAAGTTTCATAAAATACCTTACTAAGGTCATGTTGGAAATTAGAAAATGATAACATCCATAAATAAATCACACTATTGGCTAGGAATGAAGAATGAAGTTGTTGAATACAATTCCAGGTGCTTGAATGCCAACAAGTTAAAGTAGAAGGAAAGCGCTTATAATGACTGCTATAGTCAATCCCAATCTCTAAGTGGAAATGGAAAGTCATATCTATGGAATTCATTAAGGTATTACCATTGAAAACCAAATAACATGATGTCATTATGATGGTAGTAGAAAAATTGAATAAGGAAGCTCATTTTACAATGGTTAATTCCACCCATAAGGCCATTTCATAGCTCATATTTTCATGGAGGAAATATTTAGATTGTATGGCATACCTAAGAAAATCATCTCACATCGAGATGCCAAGTTCACTTCCAAATTTTTAAAGGCATTGTTTTCTAGTTTTTTGACCCGACTATATTTTAGTATAGCATATCATCCTCAGACATATGGTCAAAACTAAAGGATAAATAGCATTCTCGAAGACACGTTACTGATGTATGGCATGCATCAACCAAAGAAGTGGGATAATCTCTGTCGTTATTTTTATTTGCATACAACTACGAGTACCAGGATTCACTAAAGGTGATCCCGTTTGAGTCATTGTATGTTAGGAAATGCAATACTCCTGTTAGTTGGGATGAACTAGGGAACATATTGGTTCTTGGATAGGAAATGTTGAAATAAATGGGGTAAGAAGTAATCAATATCAGGTAGAAGTTGAAAGTATCCAGGATAGGAAAAATAGCTATGAAGACCAGTAGAGAATGCACAAAGAATTCCAAGTAGGAGACCATGAATATCTCCATATCATAACAAGAAAAATCTCACTGACAGTGAGGTCTTGTGCTAAATTAGCACCCATATTTTCTTAACCATTTCATACCTTGGAAAGAGTGGGACGAATATCTTACAAATTGGTCTTACCATCCATAAAGAAATCACATGATGTATTTCACATTTCTTTGCCTAAAAACTATTTACATGACACTAATCATGTAATTAATTGGTCTATGATATGGGTGGAATATGAGGAATAATTCCAACCATAACCATTATGCATCCTAGATCATTGGAATATTACTCTCTAGAATCAAGTAATATAGCAAGTTAAAGTGCAATGGAAGCACTTTGGAATAGATGAAGCAACTTGGTAACATGCTGTAAAAATGAGGATGATATACCTGTTTTGTTTTAATGATTAAGTAGATGTAAGAGTTGGGATTATAGAGCTCAGTTTTATTCTTTTCATTTCTTGTTACAAAATGCCAAGAGAAGTATTCCTTTAAGGGGGTGAGGTTGGTAATGGTCCTACAATTTTATCCCTAATTTCTTATGTGTGATCATAACTATGAAAGCCAATGTGGAAGTCACTAGCTGGGCTAAATCGTATAAATGATTAAGGTATTAAATTATTTTATTGAAAATAATTAAATTTAAAAAATGGAATGCTAGCCTAAAGAGAGGGACTCACGAATCCAATTTTAAGGGAGAGTAGAGAAGTGGAGTATGGAACCATCACCGTTGAAGATGGAGGGGGTAGCACAGTCAATCAAACCACCACCTAAAAGATAGCAAGAGATATGATTGGATGAGGGACGAAGTGCCCATATTTTCTTTTCCTTACCAAGGTGGAATAAGGAGGTATGCTCGAGAGAGAGAGAGAGAGAGAGAGAGAGAGAGAGAGAATTTCTCACACATGCATCTATTTTGATGATAGCAAATCTTGAAAAATACTTCCTAGTCTGCATAGATGCCTATAAGGAAAGAATGGGTGGATTAATTATGTAAGAAACATATGAGATCTATTATGAATCATGGAAATTAAATGGGAATTGAAAGAAATATGTTACCCATGACCTATAGTTGGAATTAATTATTCATGCTCTAAATATGTGGAGACACTACTTTCTTGGAAAAAGACTTGTATTGATGTCATATCACGAAGGGTTGGGATATTTGTTTGAACAGCCCAATTCAAATGATAAACAAGTCAAATGGTTAATATCTTTAATGAGTGAATTTTCTTTTAGGTGAAACATATTAAGGGGAAGGAAAATTGGGTAGAAAATGAACTCAGTAAAAGTCTACAAGTAGCACACTTGGAAGCTATAAGAACTTGTGAGCTCAACACCAAGGAAAAGATCAAAGAGGCATTGACATGTGACAAACATTTCCATAATAAGAAGAGATTCCTATAGTAATACACAGAGGAATCAATGAGAAAGAAATACAAGCTCGTTGATGATGATATTTTGTTGTTCAAAAACAAGTGTTGTGTTCCTAGTGGTAATGACTTGAAGAAGCTCATAATGGATGTCTTTCATAAAATACCTTACTCAGGTCATATTGGCTATCTAAAATAATAACAGCCACAAATAAATCATATTATTTTCCATGAATTAATAAGGACTTTTTTAATTACATTTCTCGGTGCTCAGAATACCAACAAGTCAAAGTAGAATGCAGACACATAGCATAACTGCGATAGTTGATCCTAATCCTTGAGTGGAAATGGGAAGTCATATCATGGTCTTCATTTTGATATACAAAAGAAAAAAAGAAGAAAATGAGATCATCATGGAGGTAGTAGAAAAATTGAGTAATATATCTCAATTTATAGTGGTTAAGTCCACCCACAAAGCCATGGACATAGCTCATATTTTCATGAAGGAAATTTTCATACTTCAATGCATACTTAAGAAAATCATCTCAAATGGGGATGCCAAGTTCACTTCCAATATTTGGAAAGAATTTTTTCTTGGTTTTGGAACCCAAATAGCTTTTATTATAGCATATCATCCTCGGATAGATATTCAAATATAAAGGGTAAATAGGATTCTCAAAGACATGTTATGGATGTATGTCATGCATCATCCAAAGAGATGGAAATAATTATTCCATGAGTTGAATTTACATACAATAATGGGTACCAAGGGTCACTAAATATGAGCCCATTCAAGGCATTGTATGGTAAGAAATGAAAATACCTTGTCAGTTGGGATGACCTAGTGAATAGAGTGGTTCTTGGACCTGACATGCTAAAAGTAATGGAGCAGGAAGTAACCAATGTAAAGAATAAATTGAAAGTAGCCTAGGATAGGAAAAAGAGCTATGAACAATAGCATAGAATGCACAAACAGTTCCAAATACGAGATCATGTATATCTCTATATCATACTAGGATAAAAATCACTAAGAATGGGGTCTTATTCTAAATTATCACCTAGATTTTGTGGACCATTTCATATATTGGAAAGAGTGGGACCAATAGTTTATAGACTAGCCTTAACACCCAAAATGAATGCACATGATATATTTCACATTTATTTTCTTAAAAAGTATGTACGTGACACTAATCATGTAATTTATTGGTCTATTATACATGTATCATTTGAGGGATAATTCCAACTAGAACCATTATGCATCTTGGACTGGAGAGAGATCATACTCTTGAATCAAGTAAAAGAGTAGGTCAAAGTGAAATGGAAGAAATTTTGACAAGATGAAGCAACCTGGAAACATGCTAAAAATATGAGGGTATTATACCTATTTTTTATTTAATGATTAAGTAGATGTAAGAGTTGTGATTATAAAGCTAAAATTTGTTTCTTTTCTTTCTAGTTTAAAAAAATCAATAATGAAGCTCTATTAAGGGGATGGAGTTTGTAATAGTATTGTCTTTTTATCCCTAATTTTTTATGTTTGATTATGTTCTTAAAAATAATTACATTTATAAAAAAGGTATAATTTTGACCTAAATGGAGGTACACATGGATAAAATTCTGAGGGAAAGTGCAGAAGTGGAGGACGAGCCCAACCATAAAAATGGAGGAGATGGAACAGCCAATCGAACCACCACCTAGCAGATAGCAAGAGATGTAATTTGATAAGGGGTAAGTGCCCATAGTTTTGTTTTCCTTAGCAAGGTTGAATAAAGATGTATGCACTCTCTCAGGTACAAGAAGATATGTAATGAAGGCGGCATAAGGAAGAAGGTGAAAGCAAACAAATAAAGAGAAAAAAGAGGAAAAAATAAAAAAACATGAAGAGCGACAGCTAAAACAAATGTTGGTGCAAGGAGAATGCAACTGGAGAGAGAAAATTCCTTGGATGTTGGGAATGGAGTGCATGGAGAAATGTTGGAGTTTTCATTAATCCCTATACTCTGAAATCAGGGTTTTATTCCCTATATTGATGTGTTTGAGACCATTTTACTATGTGTGTCCAATCCTGATTAGTCAGTGGGTGGCTTATTATATGACTCATTCACTGCGGTGCATGTTGTATAACTATTAACCACCTATACATGGAAATCTAAGTCACTATGGTGCTTATTGGAGATTTGTTAACCACTTGGAGAGTGGATTGCAAACCGTTTTAGTGCTTGCTATGAAAATACATCTGAGAGATCACTTGGACAATGGATTCAACCTCTTGGAATGAGAAATACCCCATTTGGACTATAGGTGAAGCCCTATGATTGAACTTAGAGGAGTAAGTGATTCACTAAGGTGCTTACTACCAGAGGGAAATTGAAAAAGAAATAGGATATTGGACTCCATATCTTGAGTTTCTATTAAGCCTTGGTGTGAATTTTCCTGGAGTAAGCACCCCCTTAGACTTTGGATCTAGCTCGTGGGTGGTCGACTGCAAGAAATTTGTGTTGTAGTTGGCCTATAGTTGGGTGGAGAGTAAAAGTCCCTTCTCCAAATGCTAGCCATCTTTACATACTCAAATAAGTCAAATACACTAATATGTTGAGTTATAATATGTGATGTTTCATGAACTTCTTGTTTGCATTTCTGAATGTTAATTAATGCTAAGATGGTGAAGAATATCATTATTCTCATGAATTGCATGATATCTTATATGATATGAATTTAATGAATGGAAATATTTCATGTATAGTGTTGATGGTGCTAGACCCACCAACATGTCAAGGGGATCTCCCTGGTAAGAAGTCCCAACTAGACCTCAGATTGTTTGGAGTAGGAGTCCTATCAGTTGGTGGTATTGTAGTGCCTTGACCACAGTAGCGTGAAAAGGTAAGTATGATAGCTTTGGTCAGAAGAAAGTGTGTGACCTTGCACTGAGTCAAGTGAGATACATGTGGGTTCTGACTCACTGAGGGGAAAAGGAAGTGTGTCCCTTAGAAGCTTGTAATAGTATGTAGCCTAAAAGGAACACATGAGCAGAATGACATCACGATGGAAGTGGAATAGTCCACAATACAAAGTGATGGGTTAATACAACAACACATCTTCAACAAGATTCATACAATTGCATACAAAATAGTTCATACACAAATGCATAAGTTAAACAACATACATTACTAAAGAAACCAAAATAGTCTAACTACAATAACAACATATGCATGAAAATGTGTTGGCTCAGTTATATTATTAAGTGAAAGTCCCATCCATGCATACACCATTGTTGGCTACTAGCCCCAATAGTGGAACATTACAGTCAACACTGTTGGCTCCTCCAAAGAAGTGTATTCGCTCTACACTATAGAGAAGTCGAGGCTTGTCACAATAATTTCCAAGCCTTTTCTAAGCAATGCCTAGCCAAAAGTTTGGCTCCCAAAATCCCATACTATGAGTTATGAGGTTATATATATAAAAAATGGTGGGGTGACCCTTGATATTCCCCTTTGACTCTTTGACCACCCTCATGAGTCTTCAAACCTTTACAAATAACTCTTTACATTACATAGTGATTGTTCAAATTCCACTAATGACACTTGGAATTTCACTTAGAATATATTTACAAATATTAATAAAATTTCCACATATATCCATGTGGGAAAAAACAGGCTTGAGTTAGCCTAACAAGACAAACATCATCACTTGAAAGCTTGGGAAAATACCAACCTGGCAACATCCTCTTGATGGTCTTCGGTGACGAATTGATACCAAGTTTTGTACTGCATTATGGTGTCCCCATATTGTTTGGTGTTGTCTTTATGGAAATAGACTCTTGCCTCTGTGGCTTCTGGGTATATGGTTCTGGAACCTTTTTCCAACTCATCTTGAAGCATGTGTAGCATTTTCCTGAGTGTGGTTGGACCACTGATGTACTTTTGCATGTTTTCTGCACTCAACTTCAAGTCTTCGCTAATGGCCTCTGTCATCAACTGCTCCATGTACCTGTCAAGCTCCAATAGGACTTGGTTCTTCTTAATGGCTTGAGTGAGGTATCTAATTGAAGGGATCCTGTGTGTCCTTACTGTGATATCCAAACTCTTGAACAATGTACATAGGAAGCCTCAATGCTAGTGATGAGCGGAGGGAGCTACTCATAATTCCTGATCAACATCTAAATATATTCTTTGTCTAGCTATGTTTGCGTCTTCATTGTCTTCTACAAGTAAAGTGGGGTTCCCTTGTACCTCATTTTCCATTCCTGTACATGCGTAATAGCAGTGTGGATGTCTTTGAGAGTTTGGTAAATCTTCATGCACTACTACTGAAAACCATATACATGGACAAATGCCTTGTGCATGGTGACAAAACTATCATACAACTTCTACCTAGTGATCTCAAGAGTCGATACTTCAACAAGCATCACTTTTCTCATCTCTGCCATAGCGAATCCTACGGATTGTTCTTCCCTCTACCTGGCATCCTGAAAGTCCTTTGCCATCGGATCATTCTCTGCTAGCAAGAACCTGACATTTGAACTCATGGTTTCTACATAAGCCTTAGAAGCATTAGCCATGACAGCTAGATGTCTTCTAACATCTAACACAATCACCCTTTCCTCCATATGTGCAGGTAACACATGATCATCTGGGAGATGCTTTCTTCGTGCATGTACAATCCTTTTTTATGACTCATCAAATGATAGATTGTACACATCCATCACTGAATGGTCATCAAGGAGAACATCCTCTCCTTTCTCACTCGGGATTGGTTCTGATTCTGGAGGTGGCAAAGGCTAAGGGGTGACCGTGTATGTTCTCGGCATGAGGTCAATATCTTGGTCCTGTGGCTCCTATTCTAACTCCATGTCTGTTTCTTCAACCATTTGCTCAATATGTTGAGAAAGTTCCCTAACCTACACCTTATAGCCCTCCTCTTCATCTGTTGGCTGCTTTGACTCCTCAACCTTTATATGAAGTTTTTTTTTTCGTCGTGCCATGCCTTTCTTCTTGTTCATTTTTTTCTTCTCTTACCTCTCTCTCCTTCTTAGCTCCTGCTCTTCTTTCATCTTCTTCTCTATTTCTTGCAACTTCCTCTCTGCATCCTCCAACCTTTGCTTCTCTCTCTTCCTTCATTTTACTCTCCTTACGAGTTGTTGCCTCTTCACCTCCATTTCTGAAGCTAATTTCTCAACAAAAGGATCTTCTTTGAACTTGTAGCTCTTCGTACCTCTGGGTTCTCAGCAATATTCCTCTTGCCTTTATCCTACATCAGTTTTCTTTTCATTGTTGTTGTTATTCTTGCTTCCTGTGGTGTTGCTACCGGCAGAGTAGCTTTCCATTCTATAGCCATGATGACCGGTTCATTGAGCTTAGAGGAGTTGTAACAATACCTACAAGGGTCCTCCTCTACCCAATGGTATGCCCCGTGGATCCATGGATAATACACCTTTGCATAATGGTTCTTCCATGTGTAGTGGGGATTGTATGGATTGAAATCCTTGGTGTCAAACTCAAACTTCTCTAAGACCTTGGCCTCAGCATCCACATGCTTCAAGCTCCAAGTCACATACAATCCAATCTGCAAAGGAAGAGTAGGTCATGGTACCTTCTTCCTCCTATAAGGTTCTGCTGATAACCCTATGGAGATGTGATATGAAATCACTTGCATGACTGACTTATCCATGGAAAACCTTGATAGCACATGTGGAGGCTTCTTTCAACCAAACATTCTAATGAAAGTGCCATCGGGTGAGGCATAACAATCTATAATGTTAAGTAATGCCTGTATCGCTTCTTGGGACATGCAAGGTGGATCCTGCTCAAATATCATCTTGTAAATCGAGATGATGAAGTGGTCAGATAGCCTTGCCATGACTCCTCAGTAGCTGATTCAGAAAGCAGCTTGCAATAAATGTTCACTGCATTATTTGATGGTGTCCATGTCCAACCCATGTCAGGAAACCGATGTTGGGCACAGATTGCATAAAGTAGGTACACAGACCATATAGAATCTCACTTACTCATCCTTAGGAGGATTCCAGGCATTAGTCACATGCACTTTCATCTAAAGAGCCAACATATCTGACCAGTTGAATGGCCTTCCTTCATTCACCAATTGCTCCAACACAACCCCCAATTCTACGGAAAGGTCTTCATGCTCTCTTGACTATATAGGAAGCATGAAAAGATGATAAAGAGTTGGTAGGCCTTCCTCATTGACTTAGTCTTGTAGACCGCATTGGGTGTCGACCTGGACTTCTATGGCTCTTTAACCCAATGCTTCATGATGTCTTTAGTGTTCACATTGTTGTTTGGGGTATAGAAAAGTGCATCCATGTGGTTCACCGGATGTGGTAAGTGATACATCTAATGATAGTTTTCTGTCCTGAAGGTAGAAAGTTGTGTTCCAATAACACTTCTCAATGTCATTGTCTTGGATCAGTATGTGAGGCAATCCAGTAAATGATGTCCCTGCATGGGAAGGTGGGGTACCTGCATGTAACCTTATATAAGATTGACTTGTGGATGTTGACAAAGACCTGTTAATCTTCCAGATCTTCCTTGAAGTTGCCTGCAAATATATCCTTAATTTCCTTCCATGTTATCTTCATGTCCTTCTCTTCTCCATGAACAGTTGTGTATCTACATAGACTAGAAATTTCATTAACACATGTTCAACTACATCTCCAGTGATGCTCTCTATAATATCCTTTGATCCAGATCTATTGGAAGCCATGTTACCTGTACTATTGAAGAGATTCTCAATAATTGTTGTACCTGGAGACAGAGAAGACACTCACGGCATGCAAATGTTAGCTTGAAATCAAAAAGCACTTCAAGGGCTAATCCAGGATGTTTTTGCTTATAGATGTATAGAAAAGAATCACATGCAAAATTGCAACTTAACATAGAAATGTGCACATAAGAAAAGAAGAAGTAAACACATAAAAGGAACAAAAGAAGACACCAAGGCTTGATAACAGAGTTTGTCCAATTCAGACTACATCTCCAGCCCCAGTTCAACAATGGGGAGGCCTTTCTTATTAATGGCATGAAAGAAAAGAGTATTACAATCATCAACTGTCCACGAGGCTTATACCTCCAATCTACAAAATGGCTGTGAAATGGATGCTTGATGATGGAGAGGTAAACAACACCAATGCGTCCGCAACAATGAAAGGGATTGGAGTCATGTAAAATTGTCTAAACACACACAAAGATGCTCTCTCAACCTCCTGCCAACAAAACAGTGTGTTGCAACAAAAATGCCTCCCCCCACTCTTTCCATTGATTAGGTTTTATAATGGGTTTTTCGGACCAAATCCCCTTTAAATCGAGGTTGTCTGGTTAACAATGGAAGCTACTATCGTGGAAGGTTCGATGGACGTAACTGCCTCTTAAAATGAACTTTTTATCATTGAGGTGATAAGGCCTTAAAATCCCAATAAACACTAAAAATCTGCCCCAAAACCATTTACCCAGACTTCAAAACTGGTGAGATGGGGCATATATTCCATATCGGGTCCGACCTAAGGTTGAAAATCGGCGTATCGCTATCCCTAAGGTCCTGTAACCAGGGAACTATTGATCGCCAATCACTAACGCCGATATTGGCATTGGCCGATCGCATTGGTGTCCCACTCATAAATCGCTCCAGTGTCCCGATAACGATCCCACTGATTATTTGAGTGTCGATCGCTATGCCTGTTCGCCGATATATATATATATATATATATATATATATATATATATATTATTATATATATATATATATATCTATATATTGTATATATATATATATAATATTATGATAAGATATATATATATATATATATATGGCCTCCAATCCATTTTCCCATCAATCCGACGATCCAATTTAGTCAGAGATCAGCAATCGGGGTTCCACTGCACCTCTCTTAAGTTTGCCTCCACAAGACCTCTGATTGTGATTTGGCCTTTAAGGCTTAAATTCATTTTTCAAAGGAAAAATCCTCATTTCCTTAAGGATCAAATCAACCTTCCTTGTGTGATAACTTCATCATCCGAACTTGGATTGAAGTGTCATTTGTGCCATTGGAATCAGGATGACAAGATATATGCTCTAATCCTAAGTTGAATTCATTCTGATCACTTTGATTTCTAATCTTTTCCATGCCATTGTATCTGAAGACCCACCTGGATCAATCCTCCCCATTGAGGAACTTTTGGACCACCAAAAGCTTTTCATTAGTCAATTGGAAAGTGAGGGAACTGTTCCATCACTTTCTCTTTCTCCAGCCATCTGGCCTTAATGGGGTACATTCCCTTGAATCCAACTTGAAGGTATTCTACATCTCCTCACCCTAAAGTCCTGGTTCTTCAGTTGAGGATGATGTATTCGGGCAACTCATCGAGATATTCTGGTGCAAAATCATCCACTGTAGGAACTATGCCCATCTCATCAGTGTTCATGATCAAAGGTGGTTCATATAGCTTTACTTATCGACATTCACTACTGAGTACATCTGCATATATACCAACAAGTCAAGATGAAAGGCATTGTTCCCAATCTTCTCCAATATGGTGAATGGTCCATACTAGATTGTCTACAACTTATTTCCTTCTCCCTTCATCATGTCTTTGCTGATGTGGAACCACACCTTGTCGCCCACTTGGAATTGATGGTCGACTTGGTGTTTATCATGTCGAGCCTTGTAACATGCTTGAATTTTCTCCAACTACTTGGTGAATCAATTGGATTCAATGAATGAATTTCTTAGATTTGTCCCTATTATTACGTCCACTAGAGCCATCTTCCCTTCCAAAGACCATATCAAAAGGGTCCTTTTGCAAGTAACCGAAACATGTCTCGAATGGTGAATGCTGCATAGATGAATGTGCTACTCGGTTGTAGGAATGTTGTATATAGGGGAGATGTTCATCCCACAACTTGGGATGTTTCCCATAATAGCCTCGTAATAAGTGTACCACTGTATGGTTAACAATCTCTGTCTATCCATCGGTCTGTGGGTGAAATGTCATGCTTGTTTTCAATTTGGTGTCCATCATCCTCCACAAACTGATCCAAAATCTCCAAGGAAGCGAGAGTCCCGATCTGACACAATTGATATGGGTAATCCAAAGTGGACTCAAACATGCTAAAAGAAAAGAGAAACAGTCTTCTCTGGAGTAATCTGCTTTTTACAAGGCATAAGAATACACATGTTCTAAAATGGTCAACGACGACATATGAATATTCGTGACTCTTCCTAGACAAAGGTAAACCTCCTACAAAGTCCATTAATACACTTTCCCATGGACGACTCGGAATAGGGAGTGATGTCTAGAACCCAAGTTTTCTATTAGAGGGCTTCAAAACATAATGCATCATACAACCCTTTACATAGTGAGTCATAATGTTTTTCATGAGGCCAAAAACAAAAATCTGTGTACATGACATAAAGTCTTTTCGACATCAAAGTGTCCAGACACAAGAGAGGTGTGGGCCTCTCGAAGTACATGTACTCTTTCTCCTGTGGGAATTCACAATCTACCAAGGTGATACAACAATTTCCCTCGCAAGTGATAGTTGTCCACCTATGAACCATGGGTTAATTTTGCATAAGCCTCCCTAAATTCATCATCGTTAGCACAATGTTTAGCATAACTCTCAAAAGATAACAAAGCATTATGAAAAATAACAGAAGAAAAAATAGGAGGGCGAGATAGCATATCGGCCACTTTATTGCTAGTGACCTTCTTATTCTTTATTACTAGATATCAGTGAAATATACAACACTTTTTAATTGGTCTAATAAATCATCTCTACGTGGGAGGGGATAGTGATTTTTCACTGATATCTTGTTGAGCACGTGATAGTCCATGCACATCCTCCAGCTGCCATCTTTCTTTGGCACTAGAACAATTGGTGAACCACATGGAGAGGAGATCGACCTGATGATGCCTTGGTCTAGCAATTCCTGCACTTGCCTCTTGATTTCCTCCATCTCAATCACCGACATCCTATATATGTCGATATTTGGCAGAGGGGCATCATGCAATAGATGGATTTCATGTTGGATTTCCCTCTTCGAAGGTAGTCCCTTCAGCTCCTAAAACAATTCATTATAATCAGAAATCAATTCCATTAATTCATGTTTATGCTTCCCATCACAGCCCTGGAATGCATCAATGAATTCGGCCTCTTTCTCCCTTACAACCATAAGCATGCATTTTTTACTGGAATTCACCAGTCTTTTCATTTGCCCAGCACTTTTGAGGCTGGCATTAATCTTATTTTGATGAGCACACACTATGTATTTTACCCCATCCTTGGTGATGTGATATTTATTCTCGTGGCTAAAAAAGACTGTTTTTTTGTCATACAGGTATGGGCTCCCTAATACCATGCCATAGATATCCAGTGGTATTACACCCATTTCTACTTCATCTACCAGCTTAGACACAATCACAAATTTGACCTTGCACAATTGGGTTACATTCAATTTTTCTTTATCATGTATCCATCCCAGCGGGTAAGGTTTTGGGTGTGGTTTTGTCTCTATGCCAAACTTCTTTACTAAGGATTCTACAATTAAGTTTGCTTGGGACCCAGTATCAAACAGAGTTTCTACTTTGGTGTGATTTACTACAACCCTGATATGAAATAATTCAATTCTTTTTCTATCATTCTAAAGGGACTCATCTATAGAACTGGTACTTTCATGCGATTTAGAATCAACAGGTGGTGTAAGGGTGCCTTTTGTTCACATTGTTGTGACCAGTGCTTCATCTCCCGAATCTGATCCAAGGTCTTGCTATGTTGTTGCCATTGTTTTCTACTTCCCTTTTCCTCCATACTTCTTTGGACACTTTTATGGGTGCTGCTTCCAACAGTGATCGTCATCGTGGCCTTCCTTCTTGCAGTGATTGCAATAAGGCTACTCTCCTTCTTTGGCTACTGCTATTTTCTTCTCCCTCCCTTTCCATTTCACTTTGGATTTGCCATTGGAAGGTTTGAATGATTGCTTTCTAGACTAACCCTCTCCTTCATTTTTTCCCCTGTTTTCAATATGAATTGCTTTCATGTTGTCTGAATCAACAGTGGTTGGTTCAAACAATAACAATGAATGCCTAATATAACTATGCAGTGAGCCAACATAATTAGTTACAACTTTAGTTGCATCAAGTGCAATACCCAAATTCAGTGCTTTCTTCCTAAACTCTCCCGTAAAACTCTGAACATCCTACCCTTTTCCTTGCCTTAAATATTTCCAATTCATCAAAGCTTTCTATTTGTATCCTAAGGGATAAAATTGTTCCTTTAATGTAGAAGTGAAATCAGACCATGAGGAAAAGAGCTTACCCACCTTTTTACTGCTCTGCAATTTTCTCTCCCACCAAACAAGAGCTGTGCTACCCAACCGTAGAGAGGCTAGCTAGATTTTTACCTCATCCTCTATGATTTGCTAAGTCCTACAATAAACCTCAATCTGCCTGATCTAATTATTAAGCTTTTGTATGTTACTTTCACCATTAAACACAGGAAGATCAAATTTAACATCTAATTTTAAAAAAGGTTTCTTAGATGCATCCTTTTGATTTCTTTGATTATGGTGGTGAGAGGAAGGAGAACCTTCACTACCAGAAGGAGGAGGGGGTTATTCTCCATCATTCCCATGTATTGAACCTTGTCCTTCTGGATTTCTCTCCTCTGCTTTCTCCAGTCTTACAACTAGATAACTAGTGTTCTCTTCCACTGAATAGAAATTTTTTATGAAATTACGCTCCTCTTCAATATGAGCTTCATTTTCTGCCATGTTTCTCCTTCGAGGTGCACGCCCTACTTCTGGATCGAAAGGTTCTAGTTCCCCTTCACCTCTTTGAAGCCTGCCTCTTGTTAGCATGTGTTGAGGTATAATAGGTGTCTTTTTAACTCTTATTTATCCTACATTAATTATCAATCCAGGAACAATTTTCTATTTCAAGAGTGTACTCAATCTGAAGTGGAAATTTAATCCAAGAGTAATTTTTTCCAATTTGTTGTATAGTGCTTCAAATGCGAGAGTAAACGGATGCTTGAAATAAAACCTATTTGCAAATAAAAGTAACTCAATGCTATGAAACATTCACTCGGAAATTAACAACAACTATCAGTCAAGGATGCAGTAACAATAACTCTTTCCTTTATCAACTAATGAAAATGAAATCAAATATAAACAAGATCCACAATCTGAGAACTCTGACAATAGTAGCCAATGTACTTTACAGTTGTTGATCTCACACTCCACACTAAAGAGACTAATGAGAAATGACAAGGAATCCAATCAACAATGCTGCTAATCGAAAATGGAATAAATGTGCTAACTGTAATGATGCTAAAAGGAAAAACCAAATACTTGCAGAAAAGAAATGAACAACAATGTTATCTAGTAGAAATGGACAGCAATATCATTCAACAGAAATGAACAACAATCTTATTTAATAGAAAGGAACAACAATCTGCAATGAACAACAAAGTCAGTTTACTAGAATGAACAGCGAAACTTTATAATTGAAATGAACAACATAACAATATAGTTTCTCAAGATAATAATCTTATTATGATGAAAAGGAATGACAACGCGATTCAGTTATAGTAAGACAATTCATAAATTTTGGAAACGAAGAACAGTAAAGTAATGTGATTTAAATGAATGAAAACCAAACCAAACCATCACATGACTGCGATTGAAATAATGGTACAGATAGCAAGTGGATCCACCAGGGTCGGGCCCTCAGCTGCTAGTGAAACACCGCCGAACTACTTCAGTATAAACGAATGGAACAACAACCGACTTATGTATTAATCATATGAAAATGTTACAGGCAATCATACTCTGCTTTAATCAACGAGAGTCGATGATCAAAGTAGAAATACAACAGTGAGTTCTGAATAACGATAATAGATAATCCCCCTTAATATTTACAAACGTTGTCCCTTTTATAATGGACAGGCGAATAAAACAAGGAATAACAAATAGACTATAAAACAGTGATCCCTCAGGATCAAGAGATCCTAAGGGATACACTCCATCTTCTAACTCCAGTCAATCCCTTTGTATTCTTGCATTGAAGTTGCGATTTTCCATCCTTATCCTTAATTATGTGCTCCGATCCTGATCTGCTTGTCTGGATACGGCTTCTTGGTGAAAGAACAACAGTTACTCTGTTTTGTCTTTTCCTTCAAAATGGTAGTTTTCCATTTCTTCTACTTTCTACATGGAAAAAGACAATAATTAACTAATTCTCAATACTCAATAACTCCCTAGTTTTTGCTATAATTCTTTGATATATTATCATCTTAGGAATGAAAGAATTTATGATAAAAGGAAAAGATAAGGAAATAAATGGCAAATTCATACCTTTTCCATAGCTCAACAGCATGCAAACATGCAATTCACATCTAAAAAGCCCTACTCTGATACCACTTGATCTAGGATGTTTTCGCTTATAGATGTATAGAAAAGAATCACATGCAAAATTTCAACTTAACACAGACATTTGCACATAAGAAAATAAGAAGTAAACGCATAAAAGGTGCAAAAGAAGACACCAAGGCTTGATAACGAAGTTTGTCCAATTCGGACTACGTCTCCGGGCCCATATCAACAATGGGGAGGCCTTTCTTATTAAATGGCATGAAGGAAAAGAGTATTACAATCATCAACTATCCACAAGAGGCTTATACCTCCAATCTACAAGATAGTTGTGAAATTGATGCCTGATGATGGAGAGGTAAACAACACAAATACGTCTGCAGCAATGAAAGGGGTTGGAGTCATGTAAAATTGTCTAAACACAGACAAAGATGCTCTCTCGGCCACCTACCAACGAAACAAAGTGCTGCAATAAAAATTTCCCCCCCCACTCTTTCCATCAATTGGATTTTATAATGGGTTTTTCAGATAGAATCCCCTTTAAATCAGAGTTGTTTGGTTAACAATGGAGGTCAGTGTCATGGAAGGATGTTGGGTGTAGCTTCCTCTTAAAATGACCCTTTTATCGTTGAGGCGATAAGGCCTTAAAATCCCAATAAACACTAAAAATCCACCCCAAAACCATTTACCCGGACTTCAAAACTAGTGAAATCGAGCATATATTCCATATTGGGTCCAACCTGAGGTCGCAAATCGGCATATCGCTGTCCCTAAGGTCCTGTAGCCGGGGAAATGCCGACCACCAATCATAGATCGCCAATATCAGCGTCAGCTGATCACGTCGATGTCCCGCTCATAAATCGCTCTGGTGTCCCGATAATAATCCAGCCGATTGTTTGATCGACGATCACTCTGCATGTTCACCGATATATATATATATATATATATATATATATATATATTATATATATATATATATATATATTATATATATATATATATATATATATGGCCTCCGATCCATTTGCACGTTGATCTGCCGATCTGATTTAGTCGGAGATCGGTGATCAGGGTTCCATTACACCTCTCTTAATTCTGCCTCCACAAGACCTTCGATTGCAATTTCGCGTTTAAGGCTTAAATCCATTTTTCAAAGGAAAAATCCTTATTTCCTTAAGGATCAAAGCAACCTTCCCTATGTGATAACTTCATCATCAGGACTCAGATTGAAGTGTCGTTCACACCATTGGAATCAGGATGACGAGATCTATGATCTAATCCTAAGTTGACTTCATTCTGATCACTTTGATTTCTAAGTTTTTCCATGCCATTGTGTCTAAAGATCCACCTGGATCAAGGGCAGATCATGCAACAAATTGGGCAACTACTAGGAAAGATTTCACAATTATGTGTTTTAGAGGTGAGGGACTGTTAGCTAGATCTGTGCCTTATGCATTCCCAGCTACCAATCGGAGGTGATGATGACTGGAACTACGCAATGCACAATCCAATGTGGCTTACTGATGACTAGAACTACGCAATGCGTAGTTTAGTCTGGCTTTGATGTTGGATGGGACTACACATGTGCAATCCCAATGGGAAAGACTCTGGGACTAGCTCCTGGAACTACACAATGCACAGTTGGATCTAGTCACTAGCATCCTTTGTGCAATTCTTGGAGCCAAGGCATAGCCTTAAGATCCAGAAATGCACAATGCCTATTGGGAAGAGCTAGATCTAGGCCAAGGCAGCATAGATCTGCACAAGGGAAACATGAAAACGAGGAGATCTAAATGTGTGAGTGATAGTTGGTGAAAATCTTATTGAATGGTGATGCATGCAATCAAAACAAATGTAGGAATCAATCAAACAGAAGCTCAACAAAGCTTATGGAGAGAGTCACCACAACAACAACCGTTAGTGCAAAAACTGGGTTATGCATGCGACACTTAAGAAAGGAAAAGGAAAACTTAAAGAAATACTTTTAAAATATAAAACAAATCAAAATTCCAGCATTTTTTCAATAAAATGGGCAAAACAACCCTCACAAGCCAAGGAAACAAAAGTGACAGAAAAAGTAGCAAAAGAATAGAAAAGCAAGACTTACCTAGAACAGTTGCATCGACTATGCCAAAGGTTCCTCGATCTCCTCGGGAATGCTAGACCTCCAAGATCAAATGTGAACATGAGCTTTGGTGGTTCCCATTAAATATATTTGATTGATTTAGGATGCCCATTAAATAGATTTGATCGATTTAGTGTTTATGATGTGAAGGCCAAAAATCTAGGAAAAAGCGACACATGGCGGTAGTTTCCAAAAATGACTCAAGTGTAACTCTAACTGCTGAAAATAGATCCCTATTTTTTAGGGAAACTTTTTTTTATTTTTTGGGAAAGACTTCCATGCATGCATGGAGAAATTGCATAGTTCTAGGGAGAACTGGGCAACTCACCGGCACATGCATCGGGCAGTTATTGAGGAAATGCTTTTGTACAATTCCTAGGCTGAGTGGCTCTAGCTGCTTCTCATGGCCTACGTAGTTTCCCAGCTGAAGACAAGTTGTCATCTAGTTCTGCACAATTCTAGAGCTGAAGCTAACTACTAGGTTGAACTGTCCATTTCCTGAAAGGAAGGTTGGTTGCCCTCTAAGATTGTGTAGATCATCAAGGCAGTGCTAGAACCAGATTTCAACCAACTCAGAGGTCAGCTTATGGATAGATAGCAAACCAAGTAAGCAAACACAAGTTTTAAATCAAAAGATAAAACTCAATTCAAGCACAAGTACCTAGGCAGTGTAAGATAAGCTACTGAGAATTTAGTAGGGAGGCTCCAAAACGAAGCTTAGGCAAAATTGTGGAGGGTGTTTATAGCTGCTACAACATATTGTTATATTTGTATTGAATTAACTAGACTGAGCTATGTAGTACTATGATATACCAAAACATGTAGGTGTCCTCTAGATGCTTGGACTATGTTTTCAACATATCATATATATATTATATATAATATATATATATATATATATTATAATATATATATATATATATATATGATTTAAAAAATAGTAGTTCACATCTCCCTGAATGCACTTAAACAACCTATACAAGAGGCTAACAAAATTGGATCAATTGGTGCAATACTCCATGTACAACATTGAAAATTGTGTAAAATTGGTACATGGGGTCTCTTCCCCTCTATTTTAGGAGTGGTTCCTTTTGGATTTATGGGTAGTTCCTCCTTTTTCTATTAATACTCATAATTTTAGCATTTTCACCCGCATCCCATAAACCACCAAATTTTGGTGTTTTACCATTTTGGCTTATTGGGATCCCTAGCCATCAGGCCATTATACCACTAAAGGGATTAGGTGAGGAAGGCTTGATGTCAACAAGCCCACAGTGAAACAAACAATGAGGAGGTATGTGGAATCTTGAGTACCAAAATGTCTCCCTCGTCTAACTATTCTCGCACCTCAACATTTTCTAATTAGGGTAATCCTTATGAGGAAGGTTTGAAGCCAATGGGGCAATCACCAAAGGTGCGAACAGGAGGCATGTGGAACCTTGGGTACCAAAACATTCTCCTCACCCATCAAGTCCTAAACTTCATACCTCAACATATTCCTTTGGAGATTGGAGAATAGAGAAGGTTGAGAATATGATGTCAAGATGATGTGGCTCGAGGTGACGTGACTTGGGATGGACTCTTATCTCGGATCTTAAATCTCAGAATTTGGACTTTAGTGTTTTCCAATTGAGATTGGAGTAGAGAGATGGTTGAGAACATGAATTTGTTATGACCTGGCTTAGGGTGGCCATGGCAGAAGTAATGTCGCTTGGGAGTGGACCCTACTATGTTTTGGGTGAATTAATTGTTTGTTAATTAGAAAAAAGTAATTGCACACACTAGATTTTCAACTAGGGTAGGTCTTTTTATTGTAAGGTTATTATGCAAAATATATGTAGGTAGCAATCAATAACTAACTTTAATAAATACCAAAATCTCTTTCTAAGTTCATGGAATTCAATCAAAACACATGTTGTTGTAAATCCTCACTTTTTGGACACTAAAATCATCACTGTCAAATCCTCAAGAATTTCAATCACTCTACACACAACTATGAAATTGAAATCATTCTTGTATAATAAACATCACTCAATCATTCAATATCACACTTGTAGAAAAGGAAAATAGTACTCCTGGAAAGAAACTACATAAATCATTCAAATGCAGTCACACAATCAACAAACACATTGTAATCATCAATTCATTGGCTACGTAACTTACTATAACAGGTGTAATAACAATATGTCTAACACTCTATTTTAGCAATAACTCAAAAAATTGTAAAAGCAGCTAAATAAAAATGACACGTTATTAAAAAGGGATTGATCGATGATTTATGTTGTCATACAAGTAATCAATGTCAAGTATTTTGCAAACTAATTAATAATCAGTTACTGCAACACATTAATAAGAGTTTGTAATAGTGACAATTAAACAATGTCAAGCATGCATGAGAGAAATAAGACACATTTCTACACTACCTTTCTAACACAATGATCGCTACTAAAGAGGGCCCTTCCTCCTTAGTAGGGAGCTAGTGTTTCATAGCTCGCAAGCTAACACAAAAAACCACAATCGATCCATGAACCCATGAAATATTTGTATTAACTTAGAAATTTATAATTGCACAGTTCTCTAAAAGACAGTGGTGCCACCCCCTGCATGACGCAGAGGGCTTCTATCTTTATATATTTATATCATTTTTAATCTCAATACCAAATTCAACCATGAGAACCTTTGAATTCTCAAGTTGTCCAAACTAAGAGTCTCATTAAACATATTAAGACTAATTGTTTAAAAGAAATAAAATGTCGTAACAACATCTTCATTTAGTGAGAAGCCAAAATGGGGAATCGTAACTATCATGGTTGAGTTGATTGTATTGTCAAAGGGTGGTCTGATCCTTGTTGGCACAACAGTCTTGGTTGACTTGACTGAGAAAAAACTCCCATGTTGACTCCTGGTAATGTCATCAAGAAAACAGAGTATCATAAAATAAAGTATTAGCATCGCAACAAGATAACATGTCCTAGAGTGTCAGGAGTACAAAATATCATAGAAAAAATATTGCATCACCTAAGAAGAAGTGAATAGAAACATCCCAACAAGTTAAGTTATCCTAAAATAGCCTCCTTGTCATTTTCATTAGTAAATTTACACAAAATAGTTAACCTCTCATCAATATACAAATAAAACTACATGAATTAAGTTTATGTGAATAGGTAACATGCATTTATCAAAATGGAAATTGGTGGAGTATCATAGTGTGATCATAAGAGTAAAAGTGATTTAAAAGATGAGGAAATGATGGTGAAAAACATGCCAATTCCATGACCCAACATCCCCCCCAATTGACACAACTACATTTCCTCATGCAAACCCTTCAATCAACTTTCAACACATGTTATAAGTGCAACTAAGAAATTATAGGTTTTTGTTGTATATTTTGTAAATTTCTTTTATCCTTGGGAAATAATCAAGTCCAACCACAACATCTCTACATATGCTAGTTTCAACTAAAAGTAGTGGTGATACTTTAATACAAAAAGCCAAATTAATGGAAATCTAAATTTCAACCTAAGCCAATTAGGCCCGCGGGCCGCATCACCCAATATAGTTAACATATTTAGAGATCCTTGACTAAGCATGAAAAAAAATTGGGATGTAATAGGGATCTTCATTATTTTTCTTCTTATCACATACATCCCATCTCAACCTACTATCATTTAATGCATCTTGTCTCAATTGCACAATATTCCTAGAAAAAAAAATCTAAAACCTTATTTCAGACTTAAATCACTTTAGACCTTCTTTCTAGAGATTGTGGAAAGTTTCCATATGTCCTTATCACTTCTACAACAGATTGTGGCTCTTTCCAAATCCATAGAATTATTGTTTCTAGGTTTGTCGTTAAAACTTCATGGGCTAACTTCTAACTTAGGATTTTTCACAAAGGAATTAAATTCCCTTAGCTATATGTCTTCCACATAGCGCGATAGATTGAAGCTCTTTTCCCCAAAAAAATAAAACTCATGCATGTATATATCACACAGAAAACGTTGTTCTACAAAGTTACTCTACTTGAATGCCTCGAGAAATGATGTAATGGTAGTCATCTCATATGGCCTTTCTTATTTCATAGTTGCCAACCAAAAAAGGAAAAGTTTCTCTTGAAGAAAGAAGGGTTAAGAGGGAGATGGTTTTCTACAACACAGTACATTATATATAATTCTCCTTATCCTTATGCAACTACTGGAATTTTTCTTGTAGATCCAACGCTTGTGTATTTTCTTTCTCCCTTCCTCCTTTACCTTGTCTCATCTCAATCTCTAAATCATCAATTCTTCAGCCCAAGATTATTTGAGATCATTGATGATTCTCCTATGATCACTTAATGGAATTACCCCTTCTTGTAATGAAACTTCCAATTGTCTCCATTTACTTAACTTATTATTCAAAATTTTGTATTTAAATTATAATCAATTTTGGGCCATACTATCTCTTTTGTTGTTATAACATTATCTTCAATGGATTTTTATAAACCCTCATGATTTTTAGTATCATCCTCATATTTTAGTTATACTTTCTTAGCTACTAATTCTTGTATATTAGTAGCATCATTGGCAAGTTCTTTTGTATTAGTGGCGTCGTTGGTAGGTTCCTCTTCACTAGCATTTTGATTTCCCTAAGGATGTTATTCTTCAATTATTGGTCGGTGTATGATAGCAGCATTATCAATAGGTTCTTGTGTGGTATCCTCAAACTCTTCAAGTTTCTTTGATTCAACTATTGGTTCTTATGTGACAACCACATCTTCAACAACTTCTTGTTTGGTATCCTAAAACTCCATATCCTCCACTTCAAATTTAGTTTTAACTACTATTAAAACATATTCAGGTCTTTGGAACTCATATTTTGTGTATCTACCCTCCTTTAGGATTTACCGACAAACTTTACACAATGGTTTTGTAGAATTTTTAGTTTCATATGGAGGAGGAGATCATCATCTCAACTACCTCAGTTAAAGTTTCTAGTTTTGAATGTTTCTTAGTCTGAAATTTTTTCTTTTAGCATGGAAACTCGCTTTATCAAATCATAATTTTCTTTCCTTAAACTACCAACTTGTTGAAAAATGAGGTCGAATTCAAACTTACCAGAAGGGTACCTTTCATCCTATTTCTATTTAGACTCCTCTTTTTTTCCCTTGTTAGCTTTCTCCTTTGAATCCTTTGACTCCTTGGTAGGAGTGGGTGTTTTAGACAACTGAGCAGGTGATGTTTTGACAATAACCTTAACCATGTTATTTGGAAACTTGCAACCTAAAAACTTTCTCAATAGCTTTCTCTTAATTTTTGTCTGCAGGGGTTGTTCCTCTACAATAGGACAAGCCCCAAACTCCAAGATTTCTAATTTCCCACTAGTTATATCAATTGGTACTTCAACATCCAGGCCTTCATTAGCACAAGAATCCATAGTTGATGTATCAATATGATGAGTTTCTTCAAGGGTGTTAGCATAAGGTATTGAATATGTGTGTCATTAGAGGAATGACTTCACTTGCTTGGACTTTATTCCTTTATTTTATCATCCTTGCTCTGCTATTCAAGCTCAATTTCTACTTCTTCTCAAGCTAGCCTTATAGCAACAATGAAAAACCCTGCCCAAGTCCTACCTTGTTACTTAAATGAATCAATGATAATTATCTTTATCAACCCATGGTTTGTCACATAGGTCTCAGGGTGTTTAGACTATTGAATAGAAATATTCCATGTTTTCCAAAGAATTCAGTGGAAAATAAGGCATGTTAATTATTTTCCCACTACGAAGATGGGCCAACAACTAAAAATGATAGTTGAAAAATATTCCAAACCGGCCCTCATAGGTGATATTTGTCTGAATAAAATATGTTACATCCTCCCATGGATGTGGGAGTGAGGTTATGTCCACTCCCCTTCCTTTGTTTCTTATGTATTCGCCCTCTTACAAGAATGTGGCCTTTGTTGTTTGGAATGAAATATTTCTACTAAAATAGGGTATCCTAGCACAAGGGAAGGTTTTCAACCTAGAGATAACCTCCTTTATAACTAGTATTCAAGTTCTCCTTAAAGTTGAACCCTAATTTGTCAAATTTTGTCCAAACTTTGAAGCAATATCTTCATTAAATCCGCATAGCCTATTATAATATGCCAACCAACCCACATTTTGAAAAAAAAAAATATTTCCTTGGATATTCTCTCAATACATCAGTGGAATTAGGCTCATGACACATAGACGCTCCCCACATAACTTGTGTTGCTTATTCAAAACGTTGTTACAAGTGCAAATATCGTAGCATGCAATTTATTGTTGGGAGAAGAATGTAAAATTTTGTATAATTTGAAAATTTATTCGCAACAGAGTGTTAATTGGTGGTTGGGGTGCCATAATTGGAAAATAACCCAAATAATATAGACATGTATTGAATAAATCATGTTAGAGTAACGACAGCGAGGTGGTGGGTGATGGATGGTTTTGGGAAATGGTTTTGTGCATGCAAAATTCAATTATCTATCATGTCAATTCATGCTATTGATAGTCTATCATACAATGGTATGATGTAAATCCTCCCCCCCAACTACAACGGAGGTTGTCCTTGGCCATTGTGGTACGGTAGTCATGTCACACTTGAATACAACATTGCGAGTAATAAGAGACTTACCTGTCAAGTACTTATTGATTATGCTGACACAATAGTTGATTAGGACAACAATGACTCAATTGGGAGTGCATGTTGGAAGAACTTATGGAAAATATCCTTGGTGGCTCCCCTTTGTGTGATGGAAGTAGTAGGAATAGTCATACAAAATCAGTAATGTTTATTACAGTGTGTTGAAGCCCCGAAAATCGGGTCGACAACAAGGGGGATACCCACCCGGTCCGGACCTTGGTTGGTAGCTCCTTATCCGTTTGGTATAGCGGATCTGACTAGGGATAATGGGACCAGTTTCCCAATCTAAGGGTGTGTGTGTGTAGAGTTGGATGAAGCTGATCTAAGAGTACTTTAAAGCTAATTTAATTCAGATTCTTAAACTAACTCTATGTTATTGTAATCTAATGAGAAACAACACATCTAATCTACGCTAACCCGAGATGTATATCTTCTATTATGCGATCTAAAGAGATTTCAAATAATAACTGGTAATAAAGATCATTCAGCTATCATAAGAATAGAAATCAATTAAGATAAACCACTTTGCATAAGAAGTTAGGCAAAACAGTTGTGAACAACATATCGCATAATAAGTTGTCCATATGTTAAACATAAATAAATGACTCCACCGTACAGAAGTGCCAAATGGTAACCCATACATTCATGCAATAACATATAAACAACTGAAAACTGTGAATCACTTCAAGAATATAAGAAGAAATGGTCAAGAGATAAAAGTACCATTTATGACTGGTTCCACTCATAAGCTTCAAGCAATCATGATTTATCTCTCTTTGCTCTAACATCTACTAAGATTACAGAAGTGCAACATCAGTAGCAGATATCAAATGCAAACATTAATAAACCTTGATCCATCCATTGATCAAAACCACCTCCGAGGGTGCAAAAGTGCATGTTCTGAGGACGAGTTTTTGACAAATCTCTAGACCCTTCTCTAAATTCCTGAGAAGGGTTTAAATACTGCTAGCTAATTAACTTGATTACATAAATTTAGGATACGGTTTTCAAATGACCGTCCTTCTGATAAAGCAAAACTATTTCTAAAAATTGAATCTGACTCTGAACTATTTCTGTATTTGCTCCTTAGTGCTGTAAGCATGCAACATTCGACTGGGAAGAGTCGGCTGGTTGCCTTCCCCTTTCGTTTGTGCTATAAAAATAGAAATAACAAGTGTTGGCACTACTTTTTGGTAGGATATAAGATATTTTAGAGAATCTTCCTCTGACTGGGTGTATTCACTGCGTGTATACTTGGTAATAACTCAAATTTCCCTCAAACTGATTATGCCTTTTCTATTTCGGTTTCTGGCTTTGCGAACGACTGGACAAGTTAAATACTTTACTCTCTGAACAATTCTCTGGATTGAAAACTGTCTCTGTTCTTTATTCCGGGCTTTTCTGGTGTGTAAGCTTCAGGGTTTTTTGTAATCATGCTACTTTTGTGCGCCTTTGACTCTGAGATTTAGATGGCCTATAGACATCAGCATCTGTTGAGTGATACTCTGGAATCTGTGGTCCTATCGTATGCGGCACCCGTTTCTGAAGGGATTTCTTCTCTGTTCTCCGAGAATTGATGCTTTCCCCTTTTCCTTAGATTTTTCCTGCACATTGCTTCATGTTATTTCCTGTTTTATAGTTTACGTAAAGAAAAAGAGTAATGATAATAAAGATTGACATGAAAGCTTTAAGCTTTTATGGATGCATAATTATGACATTCATAGCGAACTGACTCTTCGAAAAACAAAAAGGTGTCCTTCCTAGATACTTTGGCGTACAATCATTTATTTCTTTTCAAGGCGCGCACTTAATTTTGGTTAATGGACAACTTTCCTTGAATACTGCGCCGAGGAAAATTCACATACATCGCAGATCGCAGATTGTATTATAGCATCGCGGCATCGCAGTATCAGATCATCGCAGTATCACGTCATCGCAGATCGCATTATCGCAGATTGCAGCAATTAGTCATTGTGTGCTACTTTACGTGATGTTGCGATATGCGACGTCGCATATCGACCGTTGGAGATTTCTTAAGTGTTTCATTTAAGAGCGCTTCATAATGAATGCGATGCGATGAATTTCGCATCGCTTCTTCGTAGTTTATTATGCTCATAAAAAAATGTTTCATTCTTTTGTCGCGATAAAGTTTTAAGGAATCAAATACAAAAATTTTCATAAAAATGTTTGTTTAGATTTTTTATTAAGGGTCCCCATTTGCTTGGTGTTATTTCTAATATCAAACAAACAGGGGGGTTGTTGCTGGCCACAACACCTTCAATAGTTTCTTCTTGTCCAACAACTACAACCCAACATTAACCCATAAATTTTAGCCCTAGCTACACCGGCAACTTCAGAATTCCATCCTTCCCAGCGACTGCAGAATCAATGCCCCTCCAATAGCTTCACATGTGTGAGAGAAAAAGAGAGAATTTCGACTTCTTGTTCCTATGAATGACCCCCTCCTTCTTGCTATCATTTTTACTCTTCTTCTCTTGAAATTCACACTTTTCGTTATCCAGAAACTATAGATTGAACTTTTTCTAAGTGAGTGACAAATGACGTCGAGTTTCTACCTTTATATAGTGACTATGCTTCCTAGTTTAGGATGACTTGTCTAGTTTGAGGTTGACTTGGTGGAGGAGGCCTAATTGACTTATTTAATAATAAAATAAATTATCTTTCTTGACAAATAAATCCAAAGAAGGGTTCTTTACATTATGACATGGAAAAGGAAACTTGACATAAACCCTAGAAGTATTCAATGGATTCTTTGACCTTAATAATTTAATTTATTTAATAATAAAATTCAATTTATTTCTTTTGACAAATACATTTTAAATACAATTATGAAGACCAACACTATTTACATTCTTCAACACTCTCTCTTAACTAGGGAGGTATTCATAATTAACTATATTTATAGAGGTACATGGAATATGTCCAAAATGAACTATGAAGCGTTCTGACACACTTAGTGCCTCAGACTAGATACTTGACCAGGGTTATCTATTCGGGTAGGGCTAAGCTAGAATAAAGCCTTCAGCCAGTCTAGGTACCATCAGGATTATTAACTAACCATCAACCCAAATATCTAGGTGTGTATCCAAGGTCAAAGCTCTAAGACCAATGCCACCCTCCCTCTTTGGGATCTAGACATCAAACACACATAGGCTGGGAAAATTTCCTCCCAAGCATCTGCCATTATATGCTTCATCTCTCACAAATAGTCTAGATATATCTATTTATCCAAGCATTCTTCCCAAGTGTTCATCCTTCTTCATGGAGATATTTACCTGTTCAAACACAAACCCTAATCAACAATACAAGTAAACATAATCTTTTCGGGTTCTTAATTATCCAGATGCCACTTATACCAAGTTATTCATATGCAACTAGTCAAAATATTTTCTTCTTTCATTTCTTCAGCAACATCAATACATCCTCAATACATAGTAGTACTTTCATTTATTTTATGATTTCTTCTTCAAGGCATCCATCAACACCATCATAATATGCTCGTCCTCTTAATTGGATAGATGTACTATTTTCTTCTAACTATGCTCCCTATTAACTTGGGAAGATCAACCACTTCTTAAATAACATAAGAGAAACTCTAATGGCTTCATTCCTTCTTACAATATCATGGTTATCAACATAACTTCATTTATCATTCTCACCAATATTATCAAGTCAATTTTACTTATAAACATCTCCAACGTCTTGAAGATTATGTACCTGCACAACTTAAATAGCAAGTAGAACCAAATACAAAAGCATGGAGTTAAATAGATTAGAATCATGTCAATATAATAGAATCCATTATATTTTAGACATCAGACACCTAGTTAGGTTCATGGTCAGCAAGAAGCACATTCTTATTTCTAGGTTTATTGTCATAATCCCTTTGACTGTAATATAAGGAAACTTATTTAAGAAATCAATCTCATTTTATCTAGGACCTCAATATTACTTTCAGAGATATGGCAGACTCTACTATGATTTACTGCAAACCCTATATTACAAATTTGTGACACAAAGCCTTAGATATTACCATTTAATAACAATCTTACAATGCATCCAAAGTTTCAACAATGTTAGACATTACTTGGGTTTGTTTGCAAACCCTAGATTAAATAATAAAAACTAAATCATATCGAAAACAATATTATCATATTCTAGAATATCAATTACTAGGGCTTTGTTTCAAACCCATAATTCACAATCTATGAGCATCAATAATTAGGTCAACATACTTGAAAATACATATCTAGGATTTCATGCACTAGAAATATACACCAATATCTACACAAACATCAATACATTAGAGTTAGACATATAAAAAATTTGATGAGGTTAGGGTTTCAATTAGATAGACCAGCAAATACCTAAGGATTCATTCATAGGACCTCTCTATAGATATTATACATGTTTATTTCATAAACCCTAAATATATAGGGTTTCAATACATGACTTAGATATTAATGGAAAACCCTAAAGGGATAGGGTTTCTATAACATTTCCAAAACATACAAAGAATAGAAATTCTAGATTTCATCCATAACCCTAAGTAGACTAGGGTTTCAATATTACCATCGACATACCCTTAGGTTAGGGTTTTACAATGAAACTTTTCAAGGTTCCACAAGAATTATAATATAATGAGGGTAGATTCAATATAATGATTAATCACCCTAACAAGAATCTTTATGATTCAAAACCGTATACATAACGATGTCAGTAATGTAAAGAAAATTTAAAATAAAATGAACATACCATTCATGAAGAGAACTTTATAACAAAGTTTATAGTCTAAGGAACACCTTTGAGTTGTTCCTTAACAAACCTTGTAGGTCATGAAACCTTAATGAACTTCAATATAACTTATTTCATGCTTCAAGTCTATACTTTGAGGTCTCCTCCATAACCCTTGAGAAATCAATAAGCTTTCCTATCTAAGGAAAATATAAAGAGAAAAGTTATTAATATGCAATACAACCAAATATTGATGTAAGGAGGAATCAAAACTTGAAAAGATGAAACCAAGAATATAATACTTATCTTTTTCTAAAATGGTGAAGGGTCTCTCTTAACCAAATCCTTCTGAGGATACCTATAACCTTATAAAAATGAAATAATTTCTAACAAGACATGTTAGAAACGTAAACTCTAGAAATCAAAACATAAAATAAAACAATTCAAAACAAAAAAAAAAAAAGACTAAGAGAGATATGTGAGAGAGAGAGGACGTAGTAGTATAAGTCCTTGACTCTGATTCTGCATTCTTGTTCTTCCTAGGTGGATCTTAATCAACAACATTTGCATGTTCCCTCTCTCTCTTCTTATTTTTTGGATTCTCTGGACAATGGCTTCTGTAGTGACCCTTCTTATGATAGTTGTAACATTCAATCTTGAATAGGGCCAATTTCTTCTTTTGTCCTTTGAACTTATTGAAGGTTCCCTCCTTCTTGTGATGAGAAAAATAGGCATTCGAGGTGTTTTCTTCTTCCTCCTTTTTGTTTACTAATGATATTTTGGATTCTTCTTGACTACATGCATTCCACTTTTGTTCAAATGTTGGAGTATCCTTCCAACTGTTAATTCCTAATGCAAAGGAACTCCAATATTTTGGCAATCCTAGAAGGGCATTGATTACAAGCTCCTTTTTTTGGAAAAAATTCATCTATTGCTTGGATTTCATCTCCAATTTTAGATATTATAAAATATGATGAAACGATATCATCATTTGTCATCTTAACAATTCTTACCTCATTCTTGAGGCTTTCTATTTGACCAATGTTCTTGATTGCGAATAACTTGGAGAGAGCCTCATACATTTCTTAAGCCGAATTTATGTTGTATATGTATGGAATTAGGTTATCCTTAACTCCATATACTAGCTAATATTTCAATTTCTCTAAACTTTGTTTTTCTGCTTCACTTGATTCATCTTTAGGCTTCTTTATTTTTCCTTCAACGAGATCCAAAATTTTGTTCCTTTTTAGAAAGAGTTCTATTCTGTTTTTCCAGACCCTATAGTTGGAGGCCCCTTCTAATTTGATTTCTCCCTTCATTGAGTTTGACATAGCTCCTGTAGATAGTAGTCTTTTAACTATATATGATCCCATTGAACTTTCCTTGATCTCTTTTTCCTCAATAGATCTTTAACTTGCCTTTTTATTCCTTCTTTACCTTAGCTCTGATACCATGTTAGAAAATCAGAAAGGAATAAAGATTTTCCCTTGTAGATAATTACTTATGATTTCCTTGAATAATCATTATCTTTCTGATGTTCTTCATTTATCTGATTTCATTAAGAAGTTGCCAAAACCAAAACATGAAGATCAAGGACACGAGATGTAGGCGCACAACTCCTTGTAGGTGCACAATCATGGAAAAAACCCTATTAGGGGAAAGCCCATTTAAGAACTTCCTTCAGTAATTCAAATGAGATAGAACAAGGCCCTAGACCAACATAAATTCCTCCTCCACAAAGTTAGCCTTCCAATGAGATATTGTAACCTTCAATAGTCTCTTCTTTCTCAACAACTAAAACCCAAAATCAACCCATAATTTTCTGCCCCAGCTTCACCAACAACTTCAAAATTTCAGCCTTCCTAGTAACTACATAATTGAAGCATCTCCAGCAGGTTGACAACTTCACATGTGTGAGATAAAGAAAGATAATTTCGACTTCTTATGCTTGTGAGAGACATCCTTCTTCTTTATCCTTTTTCCTCTTCTTCTATTAAATTTCATGCTTTTCCTTAGCCCAAAAACTACAGATCGAATTTGTTGTGAGTGAGTGATAACTTAGGTCGATTTGCTACCTTTATATAGTGATTCTGCTACCTAGTTTAGGATGTCTTGTCTAGTTTGAGGCCGACTTGGTGGAGGATGAATAATTGACCTATTTGACAATAAAATAAATTTTATTTCTTGATAAATAAATCCCAAGAAGGGTTATATACATTATGACATGAACAAGGAGACTTGAATTAAACCCTAGAAGTATTCAATGGAGACTTTGGGCTAAAAAATCTAACCCAGGCATGAAAACCATGCTTTAATAAGTCAATTTATTTGATAATAAAATTCATTTTTCTTTCTTTTGAAAAATACATTTTAAATATAATTATGAATACCAACACTAGTTATGTTCTTCAACAACTAGTTCTTGGAGACTCCAAGTTATGAAAAACACTTTGGAGCCTTATGGATTGGGATATTAGTCCCTGGAGCCATAAGTGGAACAAATGCTTTGGAGCCTTGATTTAGTTGTGTGTTGAGTTACTAGTTCCTAAAGCCCTAGATAGCTTCAGTAGAGACTGATATGGTTTTTGTTAGTGATTTCTGTACTAGTGTGGTGAAGTCACTATGGTTGAAGGTTGAGGTGGTTTGGCCTCTAGAAGCCCTTGTTAGTTTTGTTTCAGTTTAACCCTTATGATCCCACAGTCACGCTTGGAATATGGTGCATGGGTGATTGGCAAAAAGAGATATTTGGTTCAACCCAATCTATGGTCAAGTGGTACATGAAAGGCCCTAATTTGGTTGGCATTTTCATATGTTAATAAGAGTTATTTTTCTATTTTCATCTATGAGCAATTGTGTTGATTATCATGTTGACATGATAGTTGATTTGTCATGGTTTCTATTTTGGTTATTTGATAGTAATATATTTGGTTAGATGATGTATTTTATCTATGGATATTGACATATTTGATAAGTTAATGAATGATTGATGAATAAATTGGCTAACAAGGGTTACTACAACTATGTTAAGAGGGAATTAAACCTTATTGGTGATTCTAAAACGAATTTTAGAAGTTTATGATAAGATATGCATTCATGACCTATAGCTCTCATATTTACCATATATTTGACAAAATGTCTATCATGGGATAGGAATATCCAGGTAAATTTCTTACTTGAGTTTTGATTACTTATTAGTATTATCACCATTTCCATGCTTCTAGAAAGTTACTCGCAATTCTGGGCTATGGTTTGGAGGTTACCTTGAAAAGTGGATTAGACCTCAGAACTATAGGCAAAAAATTGTAGGATTTAGGTCATAACCACATGGAGAGAATCCCGTGAGTGTGGTTATAGCCTCCCAAACTCATGGATGCATTGTCAAGGGTGAATTTATAGTGCTAGGTTAGTGAAAAAGGGTTCTAACTTAGAGATTGATCACCTAGGTTGGTTATTTGGCTCTTGAGTGGTTTGTAGTCCTTGAGGGATGTCAAAAAGTTTTAGTTTGTAGGCCCCACTTATGTAACTAGAACTTGGAAGTTGGTTCATATCATGGTGACAATCGTCTCATGTTGACCCTAGCTAGATGTGAAATTGGGTAAATGTGGGAGTAAGAGGTTAAAAAGGGTATGCCCACCTTAATTATCATGACTTTTTGCTATTTTAGAAAGAAATAATTGTAGTGGGACTTCCATTATTAAAGAATGAATATTGTACATTTGTATGGTGTGCATTAGGGAAAATGCATATGGAAGAGTTCCTTACTCATACAAATTGATATTCAAGCTATATCATTAGGAGGATCATATTATTTCTTGATATTCATTGATGAAAATAAAACTTGGTTGAGCATAAAACAAAAAAATACATCAAAATCCCCCCATCTGGTCAAGGGAGAGAATATAGATTGGGTGCCTTTGTCAAGTTTTGCAAATCCCATGGAATTATACAATTGTACATGGTGTCATATACTCCACACTAGAATGGAGTAGCTAAAAGGAAGAACATAATGATAGTGGAATGTGCGAGGAGCATGATGGAAGGTAAAAATCTTACCAATGCCTTTTGAGCTAAAGTTATTAATATTGTTGTTTATTTAAACAATATAATTCCAATAAAAAAATTAAGCCATAAGACTCCATGTAAATCTATTTATGGTTATCAATCAATAGTAAACCATTTAAGAATATTTGGAAGCAAAGTATTTTCTCATGTCTTGAAAGAAAATGGGAGAAAACATGATGCTAAAGCTATTAAGTGTACTTTTATTCTTTATTGTTCTGGTCACAAGACATATAAGATGACTATCCCTCCACACACAAATTCTTTGAAAATAGATATGTTTTGTTTCATGAACATGCAAATGAAGGCCGCAGGGAGGAAATTTATGATCCATGGCCTATTACTAATAACTTTGATGATGTCAAAAAAAAAGTTGATGACAAAGACTAGAAGAAACAATAGGAATACTCTAATGATATGGACACCTTGAGGAATGAAAGCACACTTGGAAGAGGAGACCAGTCACCACAAAGTAGGAGAAGGGATGAAAGAAGTGAACTACCAAGAAGGGCATCATTCTATATTCAACCACTTGTAATGTATAAAGATTATGCCTTGATGACTAAAGTGATGAATGTCAAAAAATCTTTGAAATTTAAAGAAGCTATTGAACATGTAGAATGGATAAATAAAATGAAGGAAGAATATGATTCAGTAATAAGAAATGATACCTGCGAATGAATTGGATTGCTTAAAAATAAAGTAACCATAGGATGAAAATGGTTGTTTAAACCCAAATTTAAAGTTGATGGGAGTGTGGATAAATGCAACGCTAGATTGGTTGCTAAAGGTTATTCATAAAAAGAGGGAATTTGTAACAAGCTCCTCCCACATCTACCCAAGTAATCATCCAACTGGGGTTAAAATGTGACAACAAGTTACTATGATATGATTCAACCTCCTAAGTCATGTTAAGGAAGTGGAATCGATGGAAGCACACCATACATACCTTTAACACCAATAATAGGACTCCTAGGAACCATCCAAACCTTTTTGCTAACCAACCACTGAGTCCCAATGCATTTTTAATCTATTAAACCTCTGGAATCTCTCATGCTATGGGCATGCTAGCATCAAAAGAGCTCTAGACGCTCCCACAAGCTTGAATGTCTACGTCCAAGGACTATTTCTAGTAGACCTATGCTAGAGACCGGGGAGTTTAAGGAACTTTTCAAGCCTAGAATTTCGGCCACTTCCTAGGACTTGCTAGAACTTCCAGAATCCATTAAATACATGATGACCATACTAATAAACCAAAAACTAACTCTAGTACTAGGCTTGACCATCCCCAACTTGAACTGACATTCTGTCAAACACTTGGCATTAATGCAATTTACAGGTCTAAACAACAGATCTAAGCATATGGGTCTCATATTTAACTGATATTTGCTATGAGACATTGTTTCTTTATAACTTTAGCATCAATTTCATCCATTAGGCCATAAATACATTATTCATTCATATACAAGTAAAAACATGATGAGATCCATACATATTTATTGTCATAATACATGCTCATAACCAACATAATAACAAAAGAAATACCAAGGATACAACAACCATATAATCCACATATAAACCAGTATAATATAATACTCATGAGATAACAAGGAGAAATAACCTCATTTAATGATGAAAAAGGAAACCTGGTATGTGTTTACCATGTTCCACCCAATTGTAAAATGGTTGGAGCCAAATCTCCCTTCATCCATTCACCCCTATGCCATATTCCAATCATTGATGTGGGATCTCATAAGACACATCAATCTAAAACCATCCATGGCTTCCAGAGGCCAACCACCTCAACCCATCAAATAATGATTCCACTTCACGGTTGGACATCATAAAACCATCACCAGATTGGTCTCTACCCAATCCTTCTAGGGTTATAGAGCATTTGTTCCAACCTGACTTCTAGGACTATTAACTCAACCCATAGCTGTTGTTAGGCTTCCAAAGTGTTTTTCCAACCAAGGCTTCCAAGACTAGTAACTCAACCCATAATTGTCGTTGGGCTTCTAGAGCATTTGCCCAACCAAGGCTACTAAGATGAGTAACTCAACCCACCAAGGGCTTCCAGAGAGTTTGTCCAACTAATGCTTCTAAGAATAGTAACTCAAACCAAGTTGTTAGAGGGCTTCCAGAGCGTTTGTCCAACCAAGGCTTCCAGGACTAGTAACTCAATCCAAGTTGTTACAGGGCTTCCAGAGCGTTTGTCTAGCCAAGGCTCCATAAACTAATAGCTCAATCGACGCTAAAGGAAACATGATAACCAACCATAAAAAAAAAAGAAATGAAACTATAACACCATGGTTAGCTAGAAAATGACAAGGCTAGGAAAAACCACTGTCAAGCCAGGCAATCCTCCATGCCAATGACAACTCATAACCAAGAAACCACATGCATGTGTCATGCATGACAAAAATAGTGAGGAAAATGTGCATGCAAATCAATACCTACAGGTAAAACCTATTGTAGCTGCTAATCATAATTTTCTCTTATGCTTTCGTACTCTTCCTTTTCCTTCTTGCTCCAAAACTCCAAGTATGCCACGCCCTCCAAGAGTGCTCCAAGAAAACTCTAAGTGAGAGAGAGAGAAAATAGAAGAGAGCTCCAAAACTGAACTAACCAAGATTACACTAACCAAGCCTGCCCACTAATCCCGAGAAGCCTTTTTATCAATGAGGCCTCTATTTTCTTTATTTTGCATTATTTTCCTTCATTTTCCTCCTTATTTTGAACCTATTACCTTTCATTTCCCTTTTCTCCTAATTTCCATTATTTTCATAAATAAATGTGCCGAAATGCCATTTTTGCTTTCCAAAGCCTTTGCCATTTCCTTTGCTAATTTCCTTTAGCCATAATAACTGAAATGAATGCCCACTAGGATGTTTTTCCCACCATTCATCTTAGAATACATGTCCCATCACTGTGGTCTTATATTTTTTTACATGAATTTTTAACCAAGGTTGTTACATAACCCTCCCCCTTGGGGGAACACTGTCGTCGATGTTGGTGAACCCAAAAAATGGATAATTATATGGGCTCATTCAACCTCCTAATTCGAATTAATCCACCATTCTCATTAGTTTATTGCATGTTTTTGATCATATTTATGCTAATAGAGTGAATTGGGTTAGTAATTATGCCAACAAGTCTAATACTTGTTCCTCCACCTTTTTCCCTCCATCCATTCTCCAAAATCCTCTTTTTGGAACATCCTGTAGAAAATTACAAAACATCCTGTAGAACCCCTGCAGACTTCCTATAGAAGCTCACGAAAGCGATTCTTGAGATCCGATCAATGTGAAACTCTCAGGAAGGGTGCTAGGGAAGCCTTAGGACCTCTTCTAACCTTCCCAACCTCCTGCAAGCATTTTCTCCCACCGATCCACCTCTACACAGTCAAAAACAGTGAAAGCACATGCATGGTAAATCCGACAACTTAATCAAAAATACAAAAAGATGTTTTCTTCAGATAGAAGTAGTTTAGAAACATGTATTTTACCTTCCTAGAAGTAATGTCATCTCTTTCAGTAGCTTGCATCCTCTTTTTCGCATCAGTAGGACTAGCTGGTAAAATTAGGGTTTACTAGGGTTTGTGCTTTCTTTCAGCTTTTCAGTTTCTTTTCGCAAGCAAATTAGCTTCCTTCGAGTTAGCTTCCATCCATCAGTTAACAAGCTTCTTCTCATAGCTCATAAAAGTTGTCTTGAGCCCCTAGCGGACTTGTGCCAGCTGATGAGGTGACAGCTGCGGCAAGAGCTAGTACTTATGCATATAGCACTATCGCTTCCAAGTTTGTTACGAACTACCGGGTTGATAAAATTAAAGAAGGGAGTCCCAGGAGTTGTAGCATTATTGCTGCAATACTGGAGCCCACCATCTTTTTGGCGCCGTTGCCGGGGAAGCGTCAAAGTATTGGTGATTGTTGTTTTTCTTCTATTTTCCACTTCAACCTTCTGCTAAGTAGTTTATTTCATTTCCATTCTGCAATTTCATTTCCGCAAAAGTAGATTAGACATTTCCCGCTTTCATAGATTAGCATTTCAATTCCGCAATTTCATTTATGCAAGTGTAGATTAGCATTTCAATTCCGCAATTTCAATTCTGCAAGCATAGACTAGCATTTCATTCCTGCAATTTCATTTGAGAAAAATAGATTAGTCATTTCCTACTTTCATTTCAATTCCGCATTTTCATTTTAGTAAGATAGTTAGTTGCAGTTCAGTCTATTTTAGTTTTGTATGTACAAGCAAAAAAAAAAGAGAAGAAAAAATCAACCAAAAAGATTTCCTTTCATGCCTTGTAGGAGTAGAGATAATTCAGAAAAATGATTCAACAACACCCCCACTGCTTCACACAGCCAACCTTCTCTCTTCTTCGATGGCTGTGATTAAAGAACCCTTAGGTGGACAACAAGACATATTTTAAGAACCTCTAGGGGAGAAGAAGAAGAAAAAATTCAACTGGAGCAAATGGCTACAAGCAGAAATGTTGGGAGCGGTACATTATCCAAACATGAATTTGCAAATCAGATGGAATATTTCAAGAGCAAGGTGAGGCAGTTTCTTGCCATGCAACTGGATACCTTACATATCCAAAGGAAGCAAGAGGAAGCCAAGAGGGCTTTGGCCATATTTTTTCCCAGGTGCACTAGAAAGTATCCTAGGAATGAATGTCCATTGCACTCCCTAGAAGTTTTTTTCGTCTGTGAAGAATACTATCCTACGAATCAGTGCCCTTTCTTGCCTGGACTTAAAGCTGCATATCAGAGAGCCAAAGGAGCCACTGAATCACTCTATTATATGAACCAAAGGAGGCCATATGGACCCATACCTTACCAGAAGGAACTGCAAGGGACATCTAAGACTTATTACAACCCCTATCAAGCCACTTTCATGCCTTCTTGGGGTCCCCCTGCTCATCCTTTCTGGTTCAGACCTCCTCCTTGTTCCTTCACGGATCCATATTATGCCCAACCAGCTGCTCATTCGTTTCACTCCTATGCTCAGCCACAACCTCAGTGGAATGCACCTCATCATGGGTGGAGGCCCCAGTACAACTCTCCTCCCGCTCATTTTCCTCCACCACCTGCCCAACCACAACCCCATCCACATCCATCTCAAATATACACCTCCACTCAACTACCCGTACCACCATTCTCAAAACCATACAATGGAGTAACTCAACCCAATTGCAAAGCTGAGGCACAACATGTCCAAATGACTCCTCTTGAGCTCAATGATCTTCACCATAACGCAGGAAGAGTATTGAAAAAAAGAGATTATCTTGAAAGAATTGAAGGACCACAACCAGTAAAAGAAGATTCAAAAGAGGATAGCAAAGAACCATTGGCTGCACTTGATGAAGAAAAGACATCAAAATCAGAGATTGAGAGTGCTCCCTCATGGTTACCATCAAATCCTCCATGTACTCAAAAAAAGATCAACAAAAAGAGGAAGATGTGAAGGTCATGATAGAAGAAGATATGGAGAATGATCCAGATCAGCAAAAGGACCAAGGATATCAGAGCTATATTGAGATATGGTTTCAGACGGTCACTAAGTTGCAGCAGTACTCTCTTCCTCAGTTATGCTCGATCCCTTCAAAGTCAAATCATTTGTTCTTTGAAATCCGGATACCTATCAAAACATGATTTCGAGCCTCCACATCATTTTGTCTCTAATATCGATGTGCACATGGCTTCATTGGAAGTATTCTTATACTTGAGAAAGATTTTTTTTTTCAAGTAGGGTAGAGTAGAAAAAAAAAAGAAAAAAAGAGAAAAAAGAAAAAGTAAAAATGAAAATAAGAGGAAAATAAAGATCTAAGGTGAAAACCTTCTCAGAGGCGCCTCAGATTGGCTCATTGATTGAAAACCTCCATGAGGTGGTCAATGGGTTAAAAAAAAAAAAAAAGAGAAAAAAAAAGAATAAGATCCTTGGGTGAAAACCTCCCTTGGAGGCGCCCAGTGTAGGCAATTAGGGTGAAAACCTCTATGAGGCGCCCTAGTTGTTTTCAAGAAAAGAGAGAAAAAAGAAGAAAAAAATAAATCTAATTTCTATTGAATAATTGCAGGTTGCAAGAAGGACATTGCAGGTCAGGAGGATCGCTCAAAACAAAGACAGAGGAAATTCTGGGCCTTCTACAGGAAACTACAGGCATTTCTACAGGAAGTTATGTATTTCTACAGGAAATATCCTGTAGAACCTTCAGGTGAGCCAAATTCGATTTTGGAAGGGAATATAAAGCTTGGAATCTATTGGTTAGGCCCGCAAGTATCCATGTTTCCATTCCTCACTCTTTTCCATCATTTTTTCCACCTCATTGTGCTTCTTTTATGAAAACTGTGTTTTCTACAGGAAGTTCTGTCTCTTTTACATGAAGCTTACAAAAAAGCCAAATTGATCTCTGAAGAGGACCCGAAGGCTGGGAATATGTCCATAAGGCCTGAACACATCCATGTTTCCATCCCTCACCTTTCTCCACCATTTTTTCCACCTCATTGTGCTTCTTTTATGAAATCTGTGTTTTCTACAGGAAGTTCCTGTAGAAATTACAAGAAGCTAAAAATGGATTGCAAAAGGGTAGTTTGGCGAACATGATAGCTTCCTCAAGGGTTTAAAAGTCCTCTTGCAATTTTCAGACTCCTCCTCCATCATCTCCATGGTTGCATCACAGCCCAAGCTCAGTTTTTCTTCCCATGCAAAAACTTGCAAAATGCTTTGAAGAAAAAAATACATAGAACAGAATTTGTTTTTTCCCTAGCTTGAAAACCTTGCATCCATTTGCAAAAATGTTACATGGGGAGTTGTATAGGGATGATGGCAACATGCCCGAGCAATTTCATCCAATTCTGGTGCACGGTTTCCAAGAAATTCGCCTCCATCACCATCAGCCATTTTTGAATTTTTTCCATATCTGTGCATTTGTTTCAAAACCTGTTTCATGGAGAGATGCATATGGGTGATAGTAACCTACCCAAGCAGTTTCAGCCAATTCCGATGCACGGTTTCCGAGAAATTGATCTCTGTAATCTTCAGCCATTTCCCATTTTCCTCGAAATCTATACATCCATTGATCGTAATTTTTCTATGGGAGGTGCATAATGATGATAGGAACATGCTCAGCAATTTTCAGATCGATCCGATCTATCGTTCGGGAGCAATGGTGAAATCAAGTTTTGGTCTGGTGAAAATTCAGCAGCAGCTGCTTGAGGGTGCAAATCTGAACGTGAAGCCAACTCCTATAGCATGGATCCGGCCAAAGGATACCTGCACAAGAAAAATAGCCATGAATCAGCCATCAAGCCATCATGCAACCACAGAAACCAGTGCATGCAGCAAATGAAAGGCCACAACACCTCACAACAACCATTCGACTTGCAGATATGTGTCTAAACCAACTCCTCTATTTGCATCGATATGATTCGAAAGCGCATAATAAATGAAGTGGTGGGATTAAGTCGATAGTTCCTTGTCCAATTCTCTAGTAATCAACCAGGAATCATGCAGCATACGTGTTAGACAACTGACATGAAGCAGCATACGTGTTAGACAACTGACATGAAATTAAAAAAAAAAAAACAAGGAGTGTTAGCCATTTGAACTGTTGGGTTGTGTTATATTCTTTCCACATAGTTAACAGGGGGTTTGAGGGGGACCCTATGTTAGATTGGGTGGACCCACCTATGGTTTTGTGCATGATTTTTGCACATGTTTTTTTGGACGCGATGGTTTTCGGTCCATGGTTTTGGACGCGATGGTTTTTCGGTCCATGGTATTGGATGCTTCGGCATGTATAGATATGTATTGTAACATTGAAAGGAATATGATGAAAAATCAAGCTGGTAGTCTCGGTTTTGAGATCCAGTGGGAAATCTCTGTGTATATGTTTTTTATGTGTTATGCTCTCACATTTTTATTTTTCTGTGATTTAGAATTCGTATGCAGGTAATTTCTGTACGGGGTTAAAACCTACAATGTTCAAGCCCATGGCTTGCTGATTGAAGAAGAACAAGTTACTGATCCAAAACATCTTCTTTCTTATCCTAGTTGTCATAGATCTGATAATGATTGTTTTATAGATCATCTTGGAGAAGAGAGATCTGTTGATATGACATGTACGCTTGATGTTGTGTTTTATACTAATGATTTGCCTCAATTTGATCAGTATGATGATGATTATGTTCTCCAAACAGAAGCTAATCTTGCAGATAAATCAGCAGCTAGTTGTGGGAGGAGGAAGTTCACTTTCAGCAGCTTGAGTACAATGATCAACCGATGCATATCAGCTATGACAGTGATGAGGAAAGTGCAACAAATTGTGAAGTAAGTGAAGGATATTTACCTTTTTGTTTTGATTCATTTCAGTTCATCAGAGACAACTTCCATGCAATCAGAAATCAGCTGTCGACAAGTCTTGATTTGGACCATCTTGAGGGCAACGAAAACCTTGTTCCAGACTTCTCATATTTGCAGTCCCCGAATGCCATTGCTTGTCAAGTTGCAGATGAAGACATGGAAGCTGGCACATATGATCAAATGATACAAGATGATTCCATACCATTTTGTTTTGAATCATTTCAATTTTTGAAGGGTAAATTGCACTGTTACGCAGTAATTTGTCACCGTTGGTCACCATCCTTGTTACGCCCCCGCTGTCACACATTGGAGGACACATTTACGGACCTGTGACCAGTGACATAACTTGAAAACACTTGCATTGAGGTCTCCTGAGTATGAAGTTTAATAACCGTGAAGACACCCTCTGAAGATTAACCTTGGAAAATGCCTTTTTCCCATTAGCGCGGGTCCACAGTGTATTAACCCGCGCCAATGGCTCAGTCCCTACAAAGAGGGCGCGCCCATAGACGCTCTGTACTAGAGCACGGCCCGCGCCACACAATTTGGGCATGATTTTTGGCCAGCGCATGCTAGAATGCTTTTTCCTCCGTGACTCACCCAGTTCCCTAAAGGAAAAAGCCCACAAAAGCAGTCGACCGTCGGCTTTTCTATCCAAGGCAATGGCTATTATGGGGCATTACCAAAAGCTCAGAATGTGTCCATGTACAATGCATATCTTTTCTCCCCCCATCTATAAAGACCTGTCTCCCCATAATGAACGGGCTAGTTCTTGAGTGCAAATTTTTGGAGAAGAAGTGCTAGAGGTTTTTGAGAGAAATAGTATTGAGCTAAGAGCTGAAAGAGAGGTTATGCTGCCGGATTGTAGAGAGAGAAAGTGATTTTGCATGACATGTCAGACTGAATTCCGACCCAGCTAGAGGAGATTTGCAGTGTCAAGCCTTAAGTGGTTGTAATTCTTCTCTATTTTCTATTAATGATAAGCGACTGTTATTATGGTTCCATTCATATGTTCTGCTAGTAATATTTGAATTATATCCTGCTTGACTGATATATAGCTGTACGATTTCGGATTTTATGCTTGTTTGTGGGTTGTTCTTCATTTGTGCAGGTGTCCATGCGTGAAGGGCAAGGATAGCGACCGGCCAGAGCTAGAGGACAGGAGCGACACTTCTCCCACAACAAACAGCGTTGGATCCCAGGTTGGTCTCCTTGATCGATTTCTAAATTGCATAGCTAGGAACTTGCATGCAGCGTGTTTGATTGTTGCTAGACCCCTGTGGGGCTAGTGGGATCCACCTCTGTCCGCAGAGGGGATTTACCTCCGCAACAAATTGGCGACTCCGCTGGGGAGTTTGTCTATTGATTGTTTGAGTTATATTGTCTGTTTTGCAAATCGAGGACGAAGCCTGAAGAGCGGCCAGGCAGCCTTCGAAACACTTCCGCTATGCGGAAGTGAAGTAGATCAACGCCCCTTCAGTCCATCTCCGAGTTGATTTACAAACTGGACGGTGTAGATCTTGCTTTGCATGTCTTTTTGCTGTCGTTTTCTTGTCTGAACAATTTCTCTGCTTCCAGTTCTTGCTATCCTTCACTCACTGGCTCTGTCTAGTTCTCTTTTTCTTTTTTTTGTCTGGCAAGTTCGCGCCAGCGCGGTTTTTCTCTGAACATTCGCGCTTCTGGGCGCGGTCTGCCTTCGGTAAACTCGCGCTACACTCTGTTTAGCGCGGGTTTCAGGCTCACAGTCGCGCCTCTGTCTTTTTGCCTGTCATTTTCCGTCCAGCGCGTCTTTCCTCTGAACAGTCGCGCTACTGGGCGCGATCTGCTTTCGGACAACTCGCGCTACACTCTGCTTAGCGCGAGTTGCAGCCTCACAGTCGCGCCACCCTGGTCGAATCTGTTTATAAGCCTGTTGGTCAGTCTCTGATGCTTGGATCTGGTTTTTTGCCCTGTGTATGCTTTCTGAGAGTCTGTTAGATTGATAACTGGCTGGTGGTGTCTCATCCTTCGGTTGTTTGCCATTGCTTTCCGATTTCACACTTTGTTCTTTTTGTGTTATCAAACCTCCCGTGGGATTTGACGATTTATATACCCAGTTCTGTTATCATCAGACTTTTTCTCCTAGTGGTTATATCAGTTTTTGCACTTCATGTTGCAAATATCTCGCTTGTAGCCCACTCATTTTTCCTTGATTTCGTGAGAACCCAGCTTACGTAGTTACATGGAAAGTTAGTTTTTCTTTTGCTTTGTTGGGTTGTTGTGATTTGTTTCAAAAACTGGCTGTTGAATTCTTTAAAAGCAATTTTTCTGATAATGAACATCTCTTGCAAACTTTAAATGCATCATCATTTTTTTTTTAAAGAAAAAAGAGAAAAGAAAATTTTTTGTTTTTCATCATTTAGGCATGTTATAGTAGTTTTTTCGCTTTAAAATAGAAGAAAACGAAAAAAAAAATTTCCTTTCTTATTGATTAGCTGCATTAGAATTTTTTGGACATCGTTTTGTTCACATGAACCTCTTAACTCTCCTGTAGCTAGTTTTCATTCAAACAAAACGAATTCAGTTCTTGCATGTAGTTGCATTTAGCGTTTTTCGAGAGATTACATTCGCTAAGGCCAGAAACCGAAACTTAATTAAAGATCAACATAAAATTTATTTCAATGAACCTAACAACGCATTGGAATCTAACGCTCATACTTTAGAGGTCTAGGCTAGAGACGTGTTCCGACGTCGTTAAGCCTGGTGGTTTATCGTCGAGTGGTTGGGTGATTCCTCCACGGTGAAACGATAGGTACCAG
>APFE030390579.1:0-12698 GCA_000404065.3 Pinus taeda | reverse complement strand
GATTTTGGCTTGAGAACCAGGAAATTAGTAGGATAATCCCAAGAGTCAATGGAGACCATAACATATTCAACAACTCCCTCAGGAACTACAATGGATAAATATGCAAGCTATAACATTGTGGTGGTATTTCTCAAAGCCCCTTGGAGGTTTAGCTTTAGCATGGTTTCCTTAGTCATGATCACATCCCAAGATCAATTAAGGTGTTAGGGACTATAATTCCATCAATTTTCACATCCACTATAGGGTTTCCAGGGTCTAGATATTTCGGAAAGATGACCCTCCCAAGCATCAAATTAGATAATTGCCCAACAACATTTATGGTGGGAGTGTCTCTCTTTGTTTTTGTAGGATTTTTGAAATATTTCTCCTTGATGAGATTATTATATATGGGAAAATATTTAATAGTCTGGAGAAGTGGTATTTAAGACACAAGTTCTTCAATTCTCCTAGAAGTTCAACCTCTTTTAGGGTGTGTTAGCTAGGGTGGATCAACCTCTCAGGAAAAGGAGGTGGATTGACTTGAGGAACACTCTCTTCCTTCTCTTCCTCAAACTCTTTACTGGGAGAAGGTGGGTGGTTATATGGAAGAACTCTCCCAGAACGAAGGTTGATCTCCTGTATTTCCATAGCATAAGCAGGATAAGGCGTCTCTCCATTGTGGACCTGTTGTGCTTGCTTGTTGTTCGGATTGAATTTGGTTGAGCAGGAATTTGAGGTTACTTAGGTGGGTTAGGATGAGTGAGTTGTGGTTGCGGTTGGGGTGGAGGTAGTAAAGCAAGAGGTTGGTTAACTTGAGGCCTCCACTCTTGTGATGAGTTGCCCCATTGAGAAGATTAGGGTGGATATGGCTTAAAAGGATGGTTTACAGGTTGAGGAGGATATGGAGGAGAATAAGGCCAAGAAGGAGGTTTGGACCAGGATGTGCGAGTGGAAGAGTACCAAGGTTACAAGGGTGCATTATGAATTGGATTATAATAAGGTTAGTGCTACCCTTGCATGCCTTGTTGATATGATTGATGTCCTTGAAGTCTTCTTTGATTGATGAAACAAAGTTGTTGTGAAACCCCTTCTGCTCCTTGATATACAACTTTTAGTTCTAGCAAAGAAGGGCACTTGTATGCTGTATGATTTTATTCACAGACTAGGCAGACCTTTATGAAATTCAATCGGCACTCATTCCTGGGACGTCTTTTGGTGAATCTAGGGTATAAATAACTAGTGTATTTTTTGCTTCCTCCTACTTTCTTTTGATGTGCATGGTATCCATTTGTAGTGTAAATGTACATGGAATTTCACTCTTGAAATCCTCCAACATGTTACCTATATCATTCTTAATGGATGTTGTGGAGGGAGAGGGACTCACCAAGCCTTGACTAGCCTTACCCTTCTTCCTCGAAGCCCTAGAGTGATTCTTTAACATAGTTTTAATGTCAACATAGGATAAATGATAGATATCTCCTCTAGATAGCATGTTGATGGTTTCCAACATATCTTCCGTGACCCCTCAGTGAAGAACTAGTTTGAGTGATTCAAGATCAATGGTGCATCTGGCCCTCCTATAACCGAATTGAAATATCTCCTCATAGTCTTCTAGGGATTCATCAAGTCCAAGAGTCATCCTAAAGATTTATTCCTTGGTTTCCTTAGACCTACAACAGTCCTTTTACTTGTTATTGAAGGCTTGTTTCATTTGGGCCCATGTAGTGATGCTACTCCCAGGCATACCTATAAACTAACACAAGGCTGCATCTTTGAGGGTAGAGGGGAATAATTTCAGCTTCTTCTCATTAGAGACACAATCATAGGTTCTACAGAAAACAACAAATTCAAACATGAAGGTATCAGGATCCTTAGAGGTTAAGCCATGGAAGTGTAGAAGGGTAGTAGGGATTATGTTCTTCATTCTAGCCTCTCCATTGGTCTCTCTAATAGGGAAAACCTAATTGCCCCTACTTTAATCCATATTTTGGATAGGTGAAGTGGGTTCTTCTTCTTCCCCAATAGGTTCTTCAAGAATTTATCTAATTGCCTTCGCTTTCTCGCTTTTCGCATTTATGCACAAGGATTCAATTCCAAATAAGGCATTGTTGCCTCTGCTTTCTTGCATTTTCCTGTGCTTATTCTACAGGTGATGCAGCCTTATGTACTTTCCATTGCAGCCATATCTTCTTTACTTTCAATGACTCTTTTCATAAAATTAAATGACATGGTCAAATGCTTTCACTATTACTGAAGTTTACATGATAGCGAAAATGACATGGTCAAATGATTTTACTCTTGAAGTTAAATATGATAGCGAAAATGAGATATATGATTAGACTGTGGGTTGTTGTTTTCTCAGGTTTTGTGAATGTGTGGTTAAATTAATTTTAATTTTAATATGTTTCTTGAATTATTTGACATTAGTACTGATGAAATTGCTTGACAAAGTGCCCTTTGATGTTCTGTTTTTTTTTTTAACATTCGATTAAATTAATTTTAATTTTGATAGACTTATAAAATTATTTGCCATGGTACCTGTAAAATGTTCGAAGAGAATTCCTTTTGAGAATTCCTTTTTCGTGGCCTTCATAGCATATTTATGTTGAAATATTTCATGAAATCATTCTGTAGGGTATGTTAAGACGTTTGTAGCATATTTTTGTGCAAGGATTCAATTCGGGATAAGGAATTCTTGTCTCTACCTTCTGTGGCTTTCTCCTTTTCTTTTGCAATGAAAAGTAGGATTAGGCAGCTAGAAAGGGTTTACTTGCAGGGATCAATTTGCATGTGTGATTTCCTTGCCAGATTTGGCATGCATGGTTATCTATGTGTGTTCTTGGTTATATTTTTTCATTGCCATGGATTTTTCCATGTGTGGCAGTGCTCTTTGGCCTTTCCTTAACATTTCTAGTTAGCATAGAGGTGATGGGTTCTCATTTTTTGGTGGAGCTGGGTTGTTGGATGGGTTAGAAGTTGAGTGAGGCGGATCTCGGAAAGGAAAAATGCATGGCATAGTGATCCCTGATCTTGACTATGGATTGCGGTAAATCCACTGGCTTAGTAACCCCTGAACCGGACTGTGGGTTACCATAAATCCAGGTATTGTGTACCTCATTGGGCCTAGGAATCCTCGACTGGTGAATGGCAGGATATATAATAAATTCTAGAGGTGGGGTCCCTCGATCAGGCCTAGGAATAGTTTTCTGTGAATGGTGAGATATGTGGTAAAGCCTCGAGGGTGTTGTGTCAATCATGGCCTAGTGACCCTTGAATTAGACTATGAGTTGCCGTAAAGCCTAGGGACTAGGAGTAGTAAAATTCCTCATGATATGGGTGGATAAATCTGGTGGCATCCATGCTCATTTTCTTCTTCTTTCGGTTACGAGTCCCACATTCATGCTTGGAATATCACATGAGAGTGGTTGGCTGAAGAGAGAATTGACTCATCGAATCTATAGTCGAGTGGAACGGGTAGTCACATACTGGGTAGGTTTTTGCGTTCATAAATAAGAGTTTCTTTCCTTGGCATTTTAGGTGTAAATGTACTGGTTCATTTGTGGCATATATGGCTATTGTATGCTCATTATTTCTATTGTTTATATGCTGGTTATGAATATGTTTTATGATAGTGACAATGTATGGTTGTCATCACGTTTTGATTTGTAAATGAATGAGTAATGAATATATGTCCTAATAGATATGTGATAAAGCACCAATGCTTCTAGATAATTAATTATTATATTAATATTGTCCTTATTGGTTTCTAGATCCTTTTGTTGTAATTGTACCCATTGTCACCTATATATACTAAGGATACCTAGATTTAGAGGCCACATCAACTTGTACACGTGTTATATTGTGAAAGGAGGTTTCCCTTTTAAAGAGGGTTCAAAATCATTATTCTCTTTCATTCTCAACTCATCGAGTTACTTATTTTTCTCTTTTCTTGCTACTGGGGTGTTTCGATACATAACATTGATTCATCAAACTTGTAAATTTCTACACCATTGGTCAACCCAAAATGTAGCACCACAAATTCGTAGTATCCAACCAAGTTTTAAATGTTTCCTTTGCAATATCTTCTTCCTTATTTTTCAAGCTAGATATCATAGACCATTATATATCAATTTTAGAAAATACCGTGACTTATTTCATACAACCAAAATATCATGAATTTGATGTAAGGCCTATTGATTTTTAATTCCAATTGCATTTACCTACTTGTAGTCAATGTAATGCCTCCAAGACACATATTTCATTCATAAAAAATCATCAGTTCTCCCCAAGTTTATATACTAGGCTAAGTCAACCTTTCAATATATTTTGAAGTTGCATGTGTAAATCCTACAATTCTATTATAATCATACAATATAGAGGCTTGGAAATAGGCTATATTTGCGCTTTAAGTTCAATAGTAAATTATATCTCACATTTTAATGGTAGTCTAGGAAACTCTTCTAGAAATGCATCAAGAAATTCTAACAATATTTGATGATGTTATATATATTTTGAATATTTTTCTAGTTCATAGCAACTACCACATACATAAAACACCCTTGTTCAAGACCCATTTTTAGTTGTAAGGCTGAAAAGAATCTTAGAGTTTCTTATCTCTTGGTTCCTACCAAGATTCTCCTTTCCCCTAAATCATCTACAAATTAAAGTAACTTACCTTTCATATATAGAATTATTTCATGAGCTCCCAACCAATCCGTACCACGAAATATAACATAGGATCCCAAGGTGGTAACATATGATAATATCTAAGTATTGCATGCTCTCAAATCAAGTTCGTAATATTTTAACAAGTGTTATACCTCTTTTTAATATTTAAATTCATCTCAACCAATTTATAATGTATTTTATTGCATTCCATTAAACCACATCTAAATAACGAATTTGGAGAAATAAAAGTTTTATTGTCTTTTTGATCAATTAATAAAGAAAATTTAATTCCATTTATTTTACCTACAATCTACAAGATTGTATATTGGTGTTCTACTTGATAATTATTCGCCATAACATGAATCCTATGTGTCTTATGTTACGTTAATATTGACTCACAAAGTAGTTAAGATAACCTTGTTTTGGTCATTGATGGATTTATCATTGGTGTTTTATGAGCCCATGCCATGGGTGACCCATGGTATTTAATGTAATGAATCCTATTTAAATGATTGAAGAACTACATAAAATGCCTCAAGTGGCCTAGTGTTTCGTCAACTCAATGATAAGGTCGATACATACATACATACATACATACATACACTACAACATAACTACATACATACATACATTACATTACACATACCATACATACATACATACATACATACATCAATACATACATACATACATATATATAATATAATATATATATATATATTTAATAAATTTATAATATAATTATATATATATCTGTGTGTGTGTGTGTTTAGTTCTAATTTTCCCACTAAAGGGTTTCCAAGGTGAATATCGACTCTTTTCTACATGTGTACCATGAGTTTATTTCATTTCTCTAGTTACACTCCATTTTTAACACGTGATATCATGGCACAATTAGAGAAATAATATAAACACAAATGATTATACACATGGAAAACATGTACATAAGAATCAATATTTACCTTGGACACACTTTACCAAGAAAGCCAAGACTCGAGATATATATCTCTGTTACCATAATCCAAGCTAGCCAAGCTCCAAGCCACTCGAGGTATTTTACAATGGATTCCTTCAAGCCTTAAAATAAGCTTAATCACATCAAATGTCATGGGAAAATACCATGGGTTTCCCAATACCATGATCCTGTAAACCACCAAAAATAATCATGTTAATGACCAAACAAATATATTGCATATCCTAAGAATAAGTTGTGGCTCTATGGAATACTAATGTAAGTCGAATGAGTGATCAATTATATAATAGTGCTGAAGGATGCCGAAAGGTATCCTTAGTTGGATCATTGATGAGATCAAGCGAAAATACAAAAAACTCTTGTGTATGAGTTTTATATCGTTTGCATATCAATGATGCATAACAGTTGGAGGAACTAGAGAATGTAATGGGGGTAATATGAGAACAAATAGGGACACTTTATGTGAGGTGATTTCAATGTGTAGAGAATTTAGCCAAGTGGATGAATGCAAATTAACGTCAGGGTGGTTTAGCTCATCATGAATATGCAGAAGATTAGTTATGTCCCTTGAGGTCAACAATTATTGTAGTTTCCTCAGAGTTATTAATTTGATAAGATCTAAGGTCTTAAACCACCCATAGGTGGAGGCATGAAAATATCGTCACTATAGGAGGTGGAATGCTTTAGTAGCATCCATGAATGAAGTTATGTTAAAGCTTGAGAATAAATATCCAATTTAATAGGATCTCCCAAGAACCTTTGATTTCATAGTAGCATGAGTGGCTTTAATGGATTCCACTCAACCATTAAAGAAAGAACAAGAAATGAGAGCTATGGGAAAGGATAATTTACATTGACACGCTAGGGGAGAACTCATTATCAAAGAAATTACACCCACAAGTCTCCTAAATCAAATGATCATATATTTTAGCACCAGGATGGAAAAAGTTCATTAGGAATGATCGGTTACAAATTAATGGAGTTGGAGCTATTACAATTAGACAAAGGAATGTTTAGATATCACACGCTGGCACTTACTTCAGCATGGCATCAAAGATTCAAACCATACATTTCAAGGTTGTCATTGTGATCATAACAAACGTCCTTTCCTCCTAAAAAGAAATCATCCCTTAGTGTTAAACCTAATGAACCGATTTCTTACATGAAGTGATGGTTCATGGTTATGTGAACCATGGTAAATGAAACCTAGAAAAACATCACAAGGATTGACATGGAAGATAGTAGAAACACATGGATGTAGATTCGAATATAAAGAAAAACTCAAATAAGGAGTGTTTGCTTCAACTTGTTGTATTTGGAGCAGAGAGTGATGTTGGTAAATAATATGGTAGATGTTTCTTGTGGCTCGTGGGTTCTCCCATAAAGATGGAGTAGACTATGAGGAGAATTTTTCCCCTGTAGCCAAATATTCCTTTATTGAAGAGGTTCTTTCAATAGCTTTTGAGACAAGGTGGAACATCCACCAGATGGATGTGAAGATCACCTTCCTCAATGTCATCATTGGGTAAGAAGTCTATATGGAGCAACCATATGGGTTTGAATTCCATGATACAGAGACTTATGTATGTAGCTTTAATACATCGCTATAGGCACTCAAAAAGGTACCCAAGGCATGATATTCAAGGAGCGATAACAATGTGCAAAACATAGGCTTCACGAAGAGTGAGGTGGATCCCAACCTATACTTCTTGTTGATTGGGTCTAAGCCCCACATTTTAGTGTTGCATGTGGATGATCTAATTCGAATAGGTGTAGAGATATTGATTGCATGTTGTATTTCAGATATAGCATTAGAATTTGAGATGAGGGATATCAGGTCGATGCATCACTTTCTCATAATTTGCAGCAAACAGGTGAGATCCTCCTTAGGAAGGGGATGTACAAACTAAAGAATCGTCTCGAGTGTTAAATTTGCACCCATCTTCGCTCCTATTTCCTTCACATTGGTAGCTTAAAAATAGAGTTCATCTCTTGTGTCTTCAGCCAAAAATCCCTCGTTTCATAGATTTTTGGTGCTTCGTGTGTTCTCTGCATAGTAAGCATGTGAGCCTATCGTCTTGTGTCTATTTTGTGCACTTTGATTGTCCTCCCTCTCCACGAAACTACCAAAATACTCTCTCCCTTTTCACCTCTGACAGTTTTGGTTCACAAACTCCTTTCTTTCTTTGCCACATTCCACAAGAAAATGGGAAAGTATGGGATATCATCCTCCACTCAGGCTACCCAGTCTGACTTCAATGTTGTCAGCACAAGGCATTTTATGGTGAGTTGGTTAGTCATGACATAGATGTTGGTATGGTCCTACCCTTGGCATGCCATAGGAGAACCAACCAGCACGCAAGAGGCCCTCAACAAGCACGCAACAGTGTATGACATGCCTTCCCTCTAAGAGCTTTGGATATGTTTTCTCCTCCCTTCAACCGATCATCACTTTATTTCCACATAGATTTCGTATACATCCATAGTTCAAATAGTCATGCTAAAATACGCGGTTTTCATGAAAAAGTGTTGTTACACTCATAGCTGAGACTTCTTCATGACCTCGAAGCTCATATTTTTATAGTTATTCTGAAAGATTCTAATTTCCTTGTGCTCCATAAACCTAATAAATAAGAAATCATTTTGATAACCTCAATAATAGAAACCTTATTATCCTCTCTATGTATATGCTTTAGTTCGAAAAAACCCAAATCAAAAAATATTCTAACTTCTACACCATGATATCTTAACATTTTCCAAGTTGTGTTAACATTCTTTCTATGATTCACAAAATGATGAAAATACTTAGTGTTTTCATCTTCTTTAGGAATCCACAAGGCTCTACTTTAATTATATGATTATTTTCGTTATTATTCAAAAACTTGATCATCGAAACCAACTACAACTTGACTAAAGAAAGCTTCCAAATTATCTATTAATTCTTGCTCATACCCAATTTTATTTTGATGTGTCTAAATCAAAAAGCATTATTTTGCCCTTTCTATATTGTTGGTGGAATGAATAAATAGTGACTTACAAGTCCAAGTAGTTTTTATGATTATTATTATTATTTTTTTTTTGGCTTTTCCGCTAGGGAATTTTAACGGGTCATTTCATTGCAAATTTTAATTGCAAGAAGTTTCTAGTAGGCCAATTATATTTTATGATATCTATATAGTCATTTAGTGGTCATATTGAATTTAAATGGTTTCCCACTATGTGTTCCAATTTTCTAGAGAACTCGACGGGGAACAAATTAACCATGCCACTGAAGTCCACACCCACACAAACCCGCAACCCTTAATAAAAAAATTAAAAAAAGAATAACTTCATTCCTAAAAATTATATTCAACTTTTTTGGCTATTTTGAGTTCACTCAACCTTAAACCTCTCTAGGCAAAGAATGCATTCATTGCCTTTGCATTCAATAGACCAAAATCTTTTGTTCTCTTAAAAAAATGATAATAAATCATGATAGTTAATTTGGGTCTCCAGTAGATTTTAAATACTTTTACTACAAAGTTTAGATTAGCTACCATTCTAACATACTAACATTATTTGCATAACACATTTAGTAATAAATGTTTGCTGCTAGGTAAAACTTGTTTAATTAAAATAACATGATGTATAAAATTTTACCATTTTATTGTGCAACATTAAACACTTAAACCATGCCAACTAAAAAAATTAATAAATATATAACTAAGCTAACTAAAAGAGTAATAAATATTTAATTGTTGGTCTTAAAAACATATTCAAAATGACTTGTAAATATCACTATTATTATAAAAATGTGATTTCAATCAGAATCATGCTCAAGTAGTCATGCCAGTTAAAATAGCTCAAATAGTCATGCGAGTTAAAGGTATCTGAAAATTTAAATCCATTTCTTTCTATAGGTAATTAACGATGCTCCACGACTTCTATAAGCAAGCGTAGTCTTTGTAATTGAATTGGACAATCATAATATATTTACTTATACAACAAGATAATAGCTGTTTGATGGTTATTTCTCTTCTATAGAGATTTATAGATATTATTGAAAAAAAATATTAAACTTTCTATTAATTAATTTTATAAAAGCATAAGTACGAAAAGGAGTTTCAAAAAATTTACATGAACGACTTTCCGGTTTTAAAAAAGTTGTAATAACGTTTAATGGGTCAAAAATAAAAGAAAATTAAAACCTCTATTACCCTTTAATGGGGCAAAACTAAAAGAAAAGCTTTGGATCCTCCATTACATAGCCGTTTGAATGCTTTTCATACCAATATAAATAGTGGCCGCACCTTTTACCATTGTTCTCGATGTAGTGAATGTCTGAGCCCTTGTTTCTTTTTTGAAGATTTATGGTCTTGTGTTTGTTTCGAGCATCAGGGGATCGGCAAATTCTTGCTCACTTGTTGTTCTGGTTTATTGCTCTGCCATTCTGGCTTTATTGTTTTCATTTTCTCTGGGTTTATTGCTCGGCGATTTGATTCAGTTATCGTGTATATATTTTTATTTGACTTGGCAAGCTTTTGTCTTTTTTATTTTGTTTGCAGTGTTTTTTATTGGCATGTTAAATCTGTTTATGGAACTTTAAAATTTGGTTTGGTAATTAGGGCTAAACACCATAAGTAAGAATATTATAATTCTTATTTTCACTGGTTAATCAGTGGAATGATTTAGAGATGGTACGAAAGAAGTGGTACGAAAGAAGTGGTACATTTTGTGAAAGCAATAGCAATGTTTGTAGCAATGTTTGTGCTCTGCATTGACCTGACAATTAAAAAAGCTCAGTTGGGGAATTTCAGGTATTTTCCGTTTCATTTGAGATTATTTTCGGTTGTTTCAAATTCTGTGTTAAAATTAGACGCACTTGAAATTTCTTAGATTATCCGTTCTTAATTTGCTAGGTGGTGTGAATATGTGGTTAAACTAATTTTAATTTTAGCTCTAATATATTTCTTGAATTATTTGACATTATTCCTCATGAAATCAATGCTTTCTAATTTTATGTTAAGATTCGTTTAAATTAATTGAAATTTTGATAGACTTATGATATTATTGGCCATGGAACCTGTACAAGGTTAGAAATAGAATTCGGTTTTCATGGCCTCTCTGTAGCAGATTTATGGTGGAATATTTGATGAAATTATTCTACAGAATATTTTTTTCAGAAGAAAAAACCATATTTTTTTTATATTAAGGAAATATAAATTACATATAAAGGTCTATGAATATAAAGGAACCAGAGTGCCACAAAATCCAGAAGGATTCTAAACTGAGCGGGGAACATATAAATGCCAGATCATTGCATGCTGTAGGAGTGTTCCATATTTGCAAAAAGGTGCAGAAACATTACATCATGAAAAGATAATCTTAAAAGTCCCAAAATGTTGTGCATCTTTACACATGGTAACAAAGTAAAAAGATGATGCTGGAGAGGGAAGCCTGTTCAACCCAGACAATCAAGGTAAGCCTTGATGCCAAGCAGAAGAGAAGACATAGGCCTCCTGGAGCTTTTGAAGATGTATTCATTCCTCCACTTCCATATGGACCAACATACCGTAGTGAACATAGAGCGCCGAGGTGCTGACTGATTATTCTTCAGAATATGTTAAGAGGTTTGTCGCATATTTTTGTGCAAGCATTCAATTCTGGATAAAGGATTTTTGTCTCTGCATTCGATGGCTTTCTCCTCTGCTTCCTGCACGATGGATGTCTCGACTTATGTTGTTGGCTCCACATAAACTAAGTAGAAGCTCCGACCGCCTATTCTGGTAAAAAATCCAAGTCGATAGATCCCATTAAATTAAATTAATTTTAATAATTTAAATGACATCAGTGAATTTTTGACAAAGTAATCTTTATTAGGCATTTGTAGTAGATTTATGTGAATGTATTGATGAAATTATTCTACACAACACTTGTTTCAATGACCTGTGTCTAGGGATTCAATTGTGTATAAAGAATTGTTGCCTCTACCTTGTACGGCTTACTCCAGTGCTTCCTCTATGGCCAATGCCTCTGCTGCTTACTCTGGTGCCTCCTCTAAGGCCAATTCTGAACTATAGCTTTTTACAATGTGGTGTTGATAAAATTATTCTAAAAAATACTTTTTACAATGATCTTTGTCTAGGGATTCAATTTCGTATAAAGAATTGTGTCCAAACAATATAACCATCTTTGGATTTCTTATGCCATTTCAATCATTGGAATTTTTTAGGACCTAATTATAATAAACCCACACAAATTAATTAATCCATTGGTGATTCCATGTAGGGAAAAATAATGTTCCATATAGGTGACCCATCATGTAGGGCTGTAGCCATTCAATTTATTTAGGTCTAATTTAGGCTATCAATTCCATGTGTGAGTCATAGGATCATGAAAAATTTGTTGAGACTCAAACCCCATCATATTGGATGATTAAATTCCCCATAGTTGGAATAGTTGTTACTTGAGTTCGTGGTATATTCCCATGAGTTGGATTACTTATTTTATTATTAAGTCTATTTTTTTGAGCTTGACATTGATGGAAGAAAAATTGTACTTAGAAAAGGAGTAGGTATGGCCTAATATGTGTTACAACTCATCACACAAAGATTATAAGGTTGAGACTTCATTTGTTAGATCATGGTTTTCGGTCACCATAAGGATTGGGGTGCATAAGAAAAGGTTTACTACAAAGTGGTACTGGTGTGATTAATGTTGCTTTTTAGGGTTATTCATATAGGGTTATATATTATTTGCAAGATATTATATTATGTTACAAAATCTCTATCATCTTAGGTTAAAAAGTAATTTTCTATGCAAATATATATTTACATTAATTTTAATTAAAAATAATATTTAATAATTTAATTTTCAATATTTTAAATTAAATTTATATATTTAAAATTTAATAATATTTATATTTTTTTAAATATTTTTTATAATTAAAAATGATAATATCATTATGGAAACTATGTTAGTTTATTTTTATAGTCAATATAATTATCAATTAATATATAAATTATTAAACTTTATTAAACTTAAATATTGTTGAAATTATGTTAATCTATATTTAACATTAGTATAACGGTCTATTAAT
>APFE030390571.1:13119-25470 GCA_000404065.3 Pinus taeda | reverse complement strand
TCTATGGCTTTGTTGATGCAGACTGGCTAGAGATTTGGATCAGAGAAGATGTACAAGTGGGTATGTGTTTAGCCTATTTGGAGGTGCAGTTAGTTGGATGAGTAAGAAACAATCTGTAATGTCACTATCAACTACAAAGGTAGAATACATGGCAACCACTCATGCAAGCAAGGAAGCAGTTTGGTTGCAGAGACTGTGTTCAAGTATGGGGTTAGTACAGGGAGCTATAAGGATAGACTGTGACAACCAAAGTGCAATTTTCTTGGCAAAGGACCCTGCTTATCATTCAAAGACAAAGCACATTGATGTTCAATATCACTTTGTGATGGATATGATAGAAGACAAAAAGGTGTTTCTGGTAAAGTTGGACACTTTGAAGAATACTGCAGATGCGTTGACAAAATCTGTGAGCTCTAAGAAGTTCTCCTGGTGTAGAGAAACAATGGGCATTTCAAGACTGGATAAATTGCTAAGCTCTCTTGTTGCCCCCTATGGAAACAAGACAACAAGTGGGAGAATGTTTGGTTGTGTTATATTCTTTCCACAACTAGCCCACATAGTTAACTGGGGGGCCGCCTCCCTTCATTGCGTCAATTGTGTAGCTAGGGGGGGTTCACAGGGGGTTTAAGGCATACCCATAACCCCACTTTTGTACCTTGTGTTAGGATGGGCATACCCACCTATGGTTTTGTGCATGATTTCACACATATTTTTGGACGCAATGGTCTTTTGATCCAAGGTATTGGACATGATGGTTTTTGGTCTATGGTATTAGATGCTTTAGCATGTATAAATATGTATTATAACATTGAAAGAAATATAATGAAAAATCAAGCTGGTAGTCCTGGTTTTGGGATCCAGGGGAAATTTTTGTGTATATGTGTTTTATGTGTTATGCTCTCGCATTGTTTATTTTCTGTGTTTTAGAATTTGTATGCAGGTAATTTCCATACATGGTTAAAACCTACAAGTGAATTGTTCATGCATTCTGTCTGCTATGAACTAAGCATAGTTATACATTACAGTAGGAGGCTTGCCTGGGGAAAAGATGGAAAGGAAAGAAAGAACAACCTCATCCACATTTTCATCTATGGTGTATCCTAAAATGCAAGAGAGCATGGTGATGATTTCGTTTGCCTCCCTCAGAAAAAATGGTGGCAACATATGGAGGACTTTCTGTAGGAGTATCAAACTCCCCTATGATGAAGGTTTGGATAATTTGGGTTATCCTAAAAGGGTCTAACTTGGTATAGAGGTCAAGCAAGCCTTCAATAGAAAGTGGGGTCTCATTTGGGCTTGGTTGGACTTGCAATATTTGGTTAATGGATTCTGCAGTGATGGTAAATAACACTTTCTTGTCAGAGGTGACAATGGATTTTTGGCTGGGAATGTAGCAAGCATGACAAAAGTGGATGATTTATGGGAATGGGTGCACTTCTGGAAACAAATACTTGGGCAAATTAGACTCCCAAAGGTGAATGTCATCATTCTGGTTTAAGAACTTGTCCTTACTCCAGCAGTGGAGCTTTAGAAGATAGGCAAGGGAAGTTGTGTTTTTATTTGGAAGTCTCTATCTATTAATGTAAGGTGGTCGATGTCCAGATGAGGAGTTTGCAGAGTTCTCATACCGAGAGAGGTTTGGGAAGCCATAACTAGGTTTATAGATTTGAATTAGTCTTTCAGTGGTTTCAAGAGTGAGGTTTTAGAGGTTCTAGAACAATGGGTTGGTAATTACAGTCTGTGAAAAGGGTTTGGGATATACAAATAAGTTACTCTTCAATTTCTGGAAGGTTTCTTAATTAATTCAATTAATTAAACTTTCAATTTAAACTATGTGTTTTCAAATTTCAAAGGTCGTTCTGGTTTTTTCCAAGAATACTTGGAAATTGATGGTTTGAAGTACAAACTGGGTTCAGTGGTGAATGCAGAAGGTACTGTAGCTTTCAACTATCAACTAGCTGCTTCAATTGGGTATCCAGAGCATCTCCAAGTGGCAGAAGGTAGTCAAATTGGTCGTGGAGGTTTCAGGGTGTCGCAAATGGCTAAGCAGCAGTTTGCAATGAAAAGTGAACGAAAAGAGTGAATTGGGGCTTTTTCGGCCTTTTAATGGGAAACAATCACATTTTGGCATAGAAATTATAAATGAACAGTCGACAGTTTTTGGTTTAGGTAGGGAGGTGGTTTTCTGGGTCATCGCATCACTTTTGGAGGGAAGGTGGTATTTCTTGGGAGCACGCGATCTAGCTTGGTGTCACCATGTAGCACAACAGTGCCCAAGAAAAGCTGTAAACCTCGCATGCTCTTAGGTTGTTATCAGTCGGATAATGAATCCGTACGATATGGTTATACACCGTCAGATCTGGGGGTAGGAGATCAGAGGGCTATCACGCAATTGAGTTGCACAGATAGAATCGGGAAAGTGATTTGGCAGGGACCGGAATTTAATTCCAGATAATTGTAATTAATTAGCACATAATGTTAGGGTTTAATATAAGCAGCAGGTAAATAAGTTGGGACCACAGGTTATGTGGCGGAGTTTTTTAACTACACCAAAGGTTGGTGGGTTAAAAAAGGGTATCAGGGAAATGTGAAGTGGGGAAGACAATTAGATAAAGCAGGGGCACAAAAACTTAGTATAAGGGGGTTTTTGTGGGTTTTTTAGGGGGAAAGGGAGATTAATAAAGGGGGAAAGTGATACTTGTAATGGGGAATAGGTTTCACACTAGGGTAAGGGGTTTTGGGAAGGGGGGATGATTTTTGAAGGGTAATTTGTAGGGGAATGTGTGAAACGAAGGGTTAAGGTCAAAATGAGGGGAAAAGGGAAATTAATAAGGGGGGAAAGTGATATTTGTAATGGGGAATAGGTTTCACACTAGGGAAAGGGGTTTTGGGAAGGGGGGATGATTTTTGAAGGGTAATTTCTAGGGGAATGTGTGAAACGAAGGGGTAAAGGTCAAAATGAGGGGAAAAGGGAAATTAATAAGTAATGAAGGGAGAATGGGGAAATTAGAGAATAAGTATGTAGGGGCATAATGAAATGAGGGGAAATTAGTTAAACAAGCTTGGTGGTTATCCTTTCTTTCTCATAAATCCTCCTGCACATGAAACATAGGATTAAGCATGATAAATGTGCTTTTGACTCAACAACCTTGTGCATTTGCAACCTTTCTTCTACCTACCGTTTATTTATCCTAACATTTTCTCTTCATTTATTGGGTGTATTTGAACTTTCTAACCCTTTATTTCCTTTTCTTTTGGCAATCAAGCTATCTAATTCTAGCCTAATAACTTCCAATGGCTCAAATTAAACTGATGAGCTCATTTTTATTCTCTACCTAACTACTGATCTGCCAAGGTTAAACAGTTTGACTAGATCTTCATTCTCTATCTATTAACATGAAATTTAAAACATGAATGAGTCAAGATTAAGCTATTTGACCATCATGGATTGTGGCATTTCTGACAAGCTACATACAACCTTATTTTTCATAGTAAAGTAAAAAGTAGTGGCATTTGAATTTGCACACTTTCATGATCTATTTTATTTCTTTTTGTGGTTCATATTTTTCACTTTCTTGATGTTTTTCTTTCTTTTTTCCTTTGATTACTCTTTTCGGACATACCCTCTTTAGATTTTTTAATTTTTAATATGGAAAACATTTTGTAGAAAGGAAAAGTATGTACAATATTACGAGACTAAGCATAGCCAATTCAAAATTATGAATCCTATTATTATAAGACCCTAACAAACCACACAAAACCTTTGCCAATGAAGTCTATTTTCTTGGCCACACGCTGTCCACCTCGCATTGGCCCACCAACCTTATAGGGTATCTCTATCCTCGAATCTTCATTCATCATGGTTATGGTTAAACCACACAGAGCCCTTTGCCAACGAAGTCCATCTGCTCGACCACAGACTGTCTACCTCACAATTGGCCCACTAGCATTACAGGGTATCTTTATCCTCGGCTCTTCATGCATCATGGTTATGGGTTAGACATCGAAAACCCTTGCCAACGAAATCCATTTGCTTGGCCACACATTTTCAATATCATAGTTGGCTCACAAGCATTACATGGTATCTCTATCCCTGGATCTTTATGCATCACGGTTATGGGTCATCCACAAACCCTTGGTTATGGTTCAACCATGCAAACCCTTTGCCTTTAACAACACTTGGTCATCCACAACTCATCATCGACAAAAGCTTCTCTGGAGGGAACTTCATGCAATGGGGACCATTGCTTCCTAAGGAGGGAGGAATGATCTGAATGGAAATCTGCCCATGGTACTTTCCCACCTGCGGTATTTACCCATGGTAACGATTTGAATGGAAATCTAACCATGGTATTTACCCATGGTAATGTAACTAAAAGATGTTATAAATAACGAACTTCTTATTGGAAGATGATAGATGGGTCCGCACAATGTAGTTGTAACAATATTTCTCTATTAATAAAGAATTGGGGTTTTATGGTGCATTGTGTTCTCTCTTTTCATTTTATTGGATGTATTTAGTTCATGTTTTATTTAGAAATGTTCTCATGCAGGGTCCTCTGCATCTTCTTCTTGGTTCTAGATCTTAGTCCCCAAGATCTGGATCATTGACATCATAATGTGCCGTGGGTTTCCACCCGAGGGAAATCCACTATAGGATGGTTTTTTCATTTGGCCAGACCCCAACAAACTTACAGATTATTGCATGATCCTTCATGTATTGGATGTTTTTTTTCAGTCTTGTCGAGGATTTATGCAACCTAGGGATCTTTTTTTATTTATCTTTATAGGTACTTGTGCTCCATTGGTCGGGTTCTAGGTTTTCTTGCGGTTCTTGCATAACAAAGTCTACGGGTTTTTCGTTTAGCGATCCTGACTTGGAATTATGTGCAGAGTCAGAAGTCGCAGAGGTAAACACATGATTTTGGGGAATGAAGGAGTGTTGGGCTCCTCCCCCAATAGGAGCCATGCTCGTGGAGCTCAGCTGCTAAGGGGATAATAGTTCACAAGAGAGGAGGGGAGGAATAGAGGAGGAGGTTCGATTGATGGTAGCCAAAGGAGGGAAGTGCACATTAGGATACCAATGTCCAATGAATTGTGTTAAAATGTTTACATTACATTATTTTTTTTATTTTTTTTATGTAATTTGACTGAGTCAAAATGTTTACAAGATAGTGTTAAAAATAGTAACAGGAAATTCTAATCTAATTTGTCCTTGAATTAAATCAAAATTATATTCTCATAGCAACTTGTAATAGTTAATTAAGTTAAATTGACGTAGGAAATTTGAGTTGGAAGTCTAGCTAGAGTCATGTAGAGTGATTCCTAAATTTTAGGGGTCCAAATTGAGTTCCTTTGAGTTGTAATTAGATAACTCAGTCTAACTGGGTTATAGTCAATTAAACTAGTTCTAACTGTTGGAGGAGCTCGTAGGAGTTCTAGTAGTGGGGATGGACACTAGTGCATCCTCAATACCACACCAGTTAACTAAGGATTCACTCATAAATAAATCATGCATTTCATTTCAGAGGAAGTCCTAGTTGATATTAGAGTTCAAGGACAGTGTACTATTAGTTGTATAATTTTCCAAATTGTACAGATGATGCATGCAATCAGTTGAGGGCATATGGATGGATTGCACAATTATTGAGAGTGGATTTACTAATTAAAGATAGGATAATTCTCTTAGGAATTGTACAAGGAAGTAGGGGCTTGACAAACATCAGAATTGGCTAAGTGTTGGCTTGAGCTGGCTTGTGAGGTGGAGAGTTAGATTGTACTAGTGCAGGAATTGTTCGGGTTGAACAAGAATTTTATTTTCTTCACAGATATTCTAGTTAATGCAATATAGATAATTGGGTTTTTTAGCAAGTTCTTTCACTAGAGAAATATTGTGTTATGTGCGATTTATATTCTTCCTTTTCTTCTTATTGTTTTCATCGATCAATTTTGGTTTCAACTAAAGAGTAGAGTAGATTATTTTCTTGTGTTTTAAAAAATCACATAAGCTATTGAATCTATAGTAAAAATCAACATGGTATCAGAGCTAAAGACAATATAGAATAGGAGAATTCAAGTTTGTTGTGTAGGTGAAATCGAATTTTCACGTTCATACTTCAAAGTCAGCAATATGTGATTCTACGATTTGTGACTTGAGTATGCCTTGGAGGGCAACTCAAATTACATAGCTTGGAAGGATATGATGGAGGCAGTGCTGGAAGACAATGACCTTAAGGAATTCATAGATCATGACATTGCTAAGCCTCCAACATCGTATGCTAAAGATTTGGCTTAATGGAGAAAGTGTGTGGCAAAATCAAGAAGTATTATCTTATAAGGAGTTTGAGATCACATTGTCTCGAGTCTTCACAGTAAGGAAATTCCATATGCAATGTGGAAGGTGTTGATGAACCTATTTCAAAATAACATTAACTAGAGGAACTTGGAAGTGAAGGAAAAACTCAGAAATATCAAGATGGAGAAGGGCGACACACTTTCAAAGTACTTTAGCAAGTTCAACTATTGTCAGGATGAGCTTGGAAGTGTTGGGATTACTGTTGCCAAATATGGAAGGGTCAGCCTAACTCTTCTAGGACTTCCCAAGAGCTATCACAATTACCAGGACTTAGTTAATGGGAGGCAGAACTACCATATTGGGAGAAGTTGTGGTCTGAGTTGGTACAAGAAGAGATTCAGCGAAACACCAAGAAGGATCCTCATCAAAGGCTGATGATGAGGAGAATTGTGACTTAACAGGTAAGGCAAAAAAAGGGAATGGGAATTCAACCCATTCCAAATCAAATTATTTTTGAGGTGGCAAGAAGAAGGACATGTCGAAATTCAAGTGCTTTCATTGTCACGAGCTGAGACATTTTGCCACAAAGTGTACACTTAAGAAGGTCAGTAAGAATCCCTCACGAGGAATAGCAAGTGAGGCTCTTGCCTCACAATTCGAACTAGACTTTACCCTCATCAGTTGTATGGTGTCATCAATGATGGGTAGTGTATGGTACCTAGACAGTGGAGCTTCATTCCACGTGACTTGTAACAAAGAGTTCTTAAGTAACTTGGAGGAGAAGGATCTCTAGATGCATATCGAGATGGGTGATGTTAGGAGGTATAACGTTACCAGTCTCGGTACAGTTACCTTTCAGAGGGAGTCAGGTTCTCCCCTCAGTTTGTGAGATGTTATGTATGTTCCTGGTTTGAAGAAGAACTTGGTATCTATTGCCATGTTGGAGGATATAGGCTATGATGTGATATTTAGTAAGGGAAAGGTGTTCCTTGATCACATAGCCACAGGACAGGTGAAGAGGATAGGGATTCAAGTGAAGAATCTCTACAAGTTGGAGGTAGTAGATTACGTTGCCTTGAGCATGAAAGTAGAGAAGGTGAAGAGACGAGATATCGGTGAGTTGTGGCACAAGCTGTTGGGTCACTTGCACCATGGTGCCTTGAAAATAATGTAGCAAATTCTACTAGTCTTCCCGAGGGTACACTTGATAAGGTGGACACATGCAAAGGGTGTACATTGGGAAATTACACCAAATATTCCTTTCATGAAAAAGATAGTTGAACATAGGCGATCCTTGATCGAGTTCATTCAGATGTGTGTGGATTGTTCTTGACAACGTTCATGACCAAGCATAGGTATTATGTTATATTTTTTGATGATTTTTGTCGTAAATGTTGGATATTATTCATGCAGAAGAAAGATGAGACTTTTGAAAAGTTATGAATTTAAAGCATTGGTCGAGAAATATACTAGAAGAAAAGTTAAAGCTCTCAAGAGTGATAATGGTGGATAGTATGTGTCAAATGAGTTCAAAAACTTATGTGCATCAGAAGGCTTTTGACGAAGTTGATAGCACCTCATAACCTACAACAGAATGGGGTGGTTGAAAGTAAAAATAGAAGCATTGTAGGAATGACACATGTGATGTTTCATGATTAGAGCCTACCACTACATTTGTGGACTGAGGCATGCAAAACAACAGTTTATTTGTAGAACATAAGCCCTCATCGAATTCCTAGGATGAGTACACTGGAAGAGGATTTTTCAGGGAAGAAACCATATGTGGGACATTTTAGGATTTTTGGTTCATCAGTCTACTGCCATGTAACCAAAGATGCATTGATGAAGCTTGAGCCAACAATAGAGTTAGGGATTTTTGTAGGGTACATTGATACACCTCACAACTAGCGAGTGTACCTGCCAACCAACAGGATGACATTAGTTTGCAAAGATATAAAATTCGATGAAGAGAAGTCCATGAGATATTCCCTTGAGAGGGAGCTTCATCTACATGCAGTTGAGGAGATTCTATCTCCTACGAAGGAACCTCAAGATGATGTGGAGAAACCACATGCAGAGGATCAGGGAGTGGAGACACCCACTCATGCAGGTTCTTCTAGAAAACATTCCTCAACGACATGATTGAGAAAGAGGTGTTTATTGAGCAACCTGAAGCATTTGAGACCTTTGACAGAGAATCACATGTGTATCGACTCAAGTGAGCATTGTATGGGCTGAAACAAGCACCCCGTGCTTGGTACACTAGGATCGATAGCTATTTCATCGGGTTGGGCTTCACCAAAAGTGAAGAAGATGTGAATCTTTACCATATTATGGTTGAAGGTAAGTTGTTGATTATTGTTTTATATGTCGACGATTTGATTATGACAAGTGATGATAAGTTGATCAAGTCTTGCAAAGAGGATCTTGCAAGAGAGTTTGAAATGAAGGACTTGGGGCTCATGCACTACTTTATGGGTATGGAAGTATGGCAAGGTCATGATGAATGTTTTGTCTCTCAGGGAAAGTATGCCAATGAGATACTCAGAAGGTTTCACATGGTGAGTAGTAAGCCCATGGAGACTCCTCTAGCAGGTAACTAGAGAAAGGAGGATGCTACTTTGGGCGAAGTAGTGGAGGCTACTATTTATAGGAATCTTGTGAGTTCACTCGTGTATTTGATGAACACATGATCGAACATGTGTTATGTAGTTAACTAGTTTAGTCAAGTAATGGTTAAGCCAACCAAGCTGTATTAGAAGGTAACTAATCATGTGTTGAGATACCTTAGAGGCAATATTTAGTATGGTTTATGGTACAAACAGATAGAGGGGGTGAAGCTTCAAGGCTTCATCGATGCAGATTGGGAGAGGAGCCCATCCAACAAGAAGATAACAATAGGTGGGATCTTCAGTATTGAGTCTTGGTACAATAGGAAACAGAGATTAGTTGCACTCAGTTCAACAAAAGCAGAGTACATGGTTTTTGTCAAGAATCTTGTGAGGCTATCTAGATGAGGAAGATTCTTGTTGGTTTGTTTGGTCAGTAGATGGATCCAACTGTGATTTACTTTGACAATCAAAGTTGTATCAAAATCTCAGAGAATCCAATTTTTCATGATCGTTCCTAGCATATTGATGTCCAGTATCATCATCTTCAAGATTGTGTGCAAAGGAGAATTATGTTATTGGAGTACATTCCTACAGAAGAGCAAGATGCAGATATTTTGACAAAGGCTTTGTCAAGATGAAAATTCGAGTTTCACAGCGGCAGAGTTGGGGTAGCATATAATCCCTTTCTTGTTGAAAGGGAGTGTTAAAAATAGAAACAAGAAATTCCGATTTAATTTGTTCTTGAATTAAATTGTGAATTAAATGGAAATTCTATTCTCACAACTTGTAATAGTTAATTAATTTAAATTGACTTAATTGACTTAGCAAATTCGAGTTGGAATTCTATCTAGTCATGTAGAGTGATTCCTAAATTATATGGGTCTAGGTTGAGTTTGAGTTGTAATTAGATAACTCAGTTTAACCGATTTATAATCAGTTAAACTAGTTCTAACTACTGGAGGAACTAGTAGGAGTTCTAGTAGTGGGGACAGGCACCGGTGCATCCTCAGTACCACACTAGTTAACTGAAGATTCACTCATAAATAACTCATGCATATGAGTTCAGAGGAAGACCCAGTTGAGATTAGAGTTCAGGGACAACTTACTATTAGTTGTATAATTTTCCAAGTTATATAGATGGTGCATGCAATCACTTGAGGGCCTATGGATGGATTGCGCAATTATGGAGAGTGGATTTGCCGATTAAATACAAGCTAATTCTCTCAGGAATTACACACAGAAGTAGGGGCTTAGCAGGCAGTAGAATTAGCTAAGTGTTAGCTTGACCTGGCTTGTGAGGGAGAGAGTTAAATTGTACTAGTGTAGGAATTGTTTGGGTTGAACAAGCGTTGTATTTTCTTATGAGATCTTCTCGTTAATGCAATATAGATAGTATGGGTTTTTAGCAGTTGCTTTCCATAGAGAAATATTGTGTTATGTGTGATTGATATTATTCCTCTTATACTTATTGTTTTCATCGATAAATTTTGGTTTCCGCTAAACAATAGAGTAGATTCTTGCCTTATGTTTTAGGAAATCACATAAGCTATTGAATCTACAATAAAAATCTAAAGCTGTTTTTTATTTTTATTTTTATTTTTATGTAATTTAACTGAGTCAAAATGTTTACAGGATAGAATAAGACAATACGTGACATGACAGGACATTATAACATCTCTTCCATAATGCCTCTCATTGCAAGTAGTCTAATAAGGCCACAAATTCGCCTAGAAAATAGTGAAAATTTCGACATGAATTTTGCTAAAATCCAGTATAAATTTTGGGAAATTCGGGTTACAACTTTCAAACTTCAAGATTTTGGGTGTCCATGGGTTTTTGATGGTGCCAAATCCATTTCCATCATCAAAAAAATGACTCAAACACTCCTATGATCAAATTTTTTGAATAAAAAAATCGGCAGATTCCGGTGAAAAATAACTTTCAGGAAGAATTTAAGACCTAGGTAGACAACAACTTTTATTAAGATTTGATGTGGAATAATTTTTATTTTTTGCTTCCCTACGACTGTGTTTGTTGGCGATTTAGCGTTTTGTTAAAAACACTTGTTTGTTGGTGATTGTGTGTTCTTTTAAGGCACTTGTTCGTAAAGGTCACCAGTTCAGACTTTGTGGGTGAACTCGTCAAGGGTAACTTTGGATTACCTTGTTTAGTATGGTTTGCACGGTATTATACTAGGTCAAGGCGCTTTTTAGGCATCAATGCCATGTGATCGTTGGTGACAGCTATGGTTGTATGGTTCTTGTTACCAATTTCCCTCTTAATTAACAAAAAGAAAAGAAATGTGATGATGATGATGATGATTAACATCCACTAAGACCAATGTAATCTATTGAACCTAAATAAAATAAGAAATTAATTGTAATTCTTCAAGATCTTATTTCTATGATCAAAAAAAGGGAAAGAAGCACTCCAAGATCATTATAGTTAGGTTCACTTAATAAGTCAAGAAGATTGAAAGTGTGGAAAATGCTATGGGAATGAGAGTGGATGTGAGTAAGAGCTCGACAATCTAAGAGGAAGTGTTTTTTATCTTCCATCCTCTTAGTATTGCAAAGATAACAAATTCTTACATCCTAGGGAATTTTGGGAATAGACCAACTTCCCATTTCACTATAAAGTTCATGAGAATTAGTTTCTATCCTAGCAATGTTCATTTTTTCTTAGTAGTAGTCAAAACAGAGAAGAGAGGTTGATCACTTCCTTATATATTTGTTTATTGTAATATATGTTTAATTAAACATAGTTAACTTTTTATTAATTGTTTTTCATATAAAAAATATGTTAAAAAAATTAATATTTTAAAAATATATGTATATTAATTGAATATATTAAAAATTTAAAAACATTATATTTTAGTTCATTTTATAAGATGGTGAAAATATTGATTTATTTTAAAATTTATTTATCAAAAAGTAAATAATATTAAAATTTTAAAAATAAAAGGTGAAAATATTAATTTAATCTATTTTAAAATTTATTTTTCAAAAAGTAAAATTATTATTAGATTTAAAACTTTTGTGATCCATAATGTATATAGATGATTTTCTGATTAATCAGATAATCATGAATTGGTCAACATTTCTAAGCAAGTAATATGGTCCATCCTGAAGACAAAAGTGAAAAATCAATGTTAAAATATAAATAATGATGATGATGATGATGGTTAACGTCCACTGAGACCAAATAATGATCTATCGGACCTAAAAAGACAAATTATTTATTTTGATTTAAAATTTTATTCCTATGGTCAAAAAGCTTGGAGAGAAGCCTCCCGAGTTCACTATAATTTTGGCATTGTAAAAGGCTAGGAAGGTCAGTATTGTAACAAAGGTTTTGAAATTGAGATCTAATGTGGTTTTATGCAGGGCACTCTAAGAGGAAGTGGTTTTCATCCTCGATGCTCCTATTCTCACAAATATTGTT
>APFE030390564.1:24902-81721 GCA_000404065.3 Pinus taeda | reverse complement strand
AATAAGTTATTCATATGTCAGACATAAACAAATGACTCCACCATATAGAAGTGCCAAATGGTAACCCATACATTCATGCAATAACATATAAACAACTGAAAACTGTAAATCACTTAAAGAATATAAGCAGAAATTGCCAAGAGATAAAAGTACCATTTATGACTAATCCTACTCACAAACTTCAAGAAAAAACGATCTATCTCTACTTGTTCTAACATCTACTAAGAGTACAAAAGTGCAACATCAGTAGCAGATGTCAAATGCAAATAAAAATAAATCTCGATCCATCCATTCATAAAAACCTCCTCTGAGGGTGCAGAAGTGCATGTTCTGAGGACCAGTTTTTGACAAATCTCTGGACCCTTCTCTAAATGCATGAGAAGGGTTAAAATACTACTTCCTAATTCTAATAATAGTGTCTTTACAAAATTTAGGATACGGTTTTCAAATGACCGTCCTTTTTCTAATTTAATAAAAAGAAAAAACAAACTTCTAAAAATAAGGATACTTTTGTACTTGGTCCTTAAAACTGCAAGTGTTCATCATGGACTTGAGAAGAGTCGGTTGTCCGACTTCTGCGCTGAGCTGGGCTACGAAAACAAAATCTATGAGAGCTGGCACTACTTTCTCGGCTGAGTTTATGATGCATTCCACAGTCATCCATTGACTGTGTGGCTTGACTAAGTATGCCCAGTAAAACTCCCAATTTAACCTGTTCAATGCCTGGATCGCTTTTCCCTTTTCCTGCGTCTTCTGCTTCCATTCTGCCTCCAGTCGTGATTTATTTGGTAGGTACCCCGGGGTGGTTTCTGCGATTAAGTTAGCCCTGTGTAAATTCTCATTTACACAGTCGATAAGAATGTTTGCCTGTGTGGCCGCTGTCTCCGCTGCTTGTTTTGCCTGCCTGATTTGATCGTCCCATTTGTTAAAGAGCAATTCCTTATGACTCTCGTTTATTCTAGGTGCATTTTCTCTTTTCCCTTCCTCTCCATCCTACCAAGCTAAGTATTCTGTCACTCATCTGTCAATCTGATCATAGTCACTTTGCAAGTCTGCCACTTGATTGGTGATTTTATCGCTCAGCTCGCAATAGTGACCCCACTGTGATATCTTACGTCCCAACTCTTCCTGTTGCTACAGAAGTTGCTCATTTAAGCCAATAGATTCTGAAACAAATTCAGCAAGCTTAGGCTTGTCTTTATGCATTTCTTGTAGAGTCTACAATTGCTTTCCTTTTTCATCTAAACTTCTTTGATAGCTTATCTGTATTTGCTGAAAGTCTTCCTGTAGCTTCTCGAGCTGTTTGGATGCTTCAACACTAGAATTGGCTTGTTGTAGCTGTCGTTGTAGTAGCTGTATTTGATTTTCTTGTTCTTTCAATAGTTGTTGAACTTCCAATGCCTTGTCGATAGTTGCAGAAGCGTATGCTCCTGTGATCTGAGACAACTTAGTAAGATTTTCTGTCGGGTTATTGTTGGGGTCTTTCCATAAGACGTCTAAATGTTCGGCATCTTGTGACAGTGTATAATCTAGTTTTCTTTTCTTCCTTTGTCTCCTTACAACTGCCTTATGTTGGGGACTATAGAATACATCCAGTGGGGGAATTTCTTCCACATTAAGTAGAAGCTCAGAAGGTGGAGCGATATGACTGTGTTCCATTTCTGTGACACTGCTGACTATGGTCGAAATCATTTCTTGCGTTACTTATGTATTGTTCACAGGTGTTCTTGGGGCTTTCCCTTCAAGGCTGATCAGCTCGTTGAAGTTTTCCCATTCTTTGTCTAGCTCTGTTGTGACGAGTGGTGTTTTAATGACAGGAGGGGGGACATCTCTTGGCGGGGAGGCGATAACTTGCTGTTGCGACATTGCACTTGATTGAGCTGTATCTTTAGCTGTTTCTTCGCTTTTTTCTTGGTCACTTCCAGACTTTTTAGAAAGTTCAGGCATTCCTTGGGCAGTGTCAGATTTGGATTTGGAAGTGCTAGAGTTTCCACTGAGGCTGACGCTGGGATTTGGTTCTCTGGCAGGCAGTCGCAGCTTCTCTAGAGGAACATTGGCCAGCCTTCTTTCCCTATACAACATGAATCTTTGGAGGTCATCTGGAGACAACTTCGACCGAGCTTCCCGCAAAACTTCCTAGAGTGAGCTTTTACCTTGAAACAAATCATCAAACAAATCTTTCTTTCCAAAGAATACTTTTATTTTGACGCTCGTAGTGAAATCTTGGACAACATTATTTAGGTCAAAAGGCCGAGCTAGGAATTTAAATAATTGTAGAGACGTCACATTCTCCACTTCGGCAAAAGTGTGTCCTACATCAAATAATGAGAAGGCCACAGAAGCTACAGGAAACTGAGGCCATATGTTCTTCTTCTTGTCTTTTAGTTCTTTGGTCAGGCCGCCTTCTGACCAGGTCTGATAGTCAATTTCCCGAGCCAAAAGTTTATCGGGGACATATAGAGGTAGGACATGTGGAGGTACAACTCCCAAAAACTCTTATATAAGTGAACCATTCTTCCCCGAACCATCTTGCGATGGGGATGATGTCTATTTGTGCTTCTGGTGAGCACCTCGGGGGTTCTTCATCATACATCATTCTATATAGGGGTAAGATAAGCCCGTGACAAATCTGATAGAAGTGTGGGGCGAACTGGGAATCCCATAACACTTTATGATAAACATGAATAGGTGACGGGTCCTGGGTAGTCCATTTCCAACCCATAGTGGGGAATTTAGACACGTAGCAAATAGAATCCATAATATACGCAGACAAATAAAAAGGAGGATAGACCCTTTGAGACAAGGATCTTTTAGACCGGTAATTCATAACAGCTGTGTATAGATTATCAGAGAATATCTTGGCCTAATCCACGATATCGGCGTTGGTGGCAGCATCTATGAGTGGTAGCCATTCAGACGAAAATTTATTGATGTCCAGCATCCCAAATAGTCTACAAAGCATGGCCGCAGCAAAACAATACGGAGAGGTGAGGGAACCAATGCTATACATACCATTTTTGTCCTTTTTGAGCAGCTCCTCTTTTCTGGTCCAATCTCTAGTGGTCTCTGCCAGGTTTGGGTTCTCTGCTGCAAATTTCTTGACAAATTGTGCATTGTAGGTCGTCTGAGGTTCATGAAGATGATACATAAGCTTTAAGTCTTGCGTGGCAAATGATGCTATGAGCCCATGTCCTTGAACCTTGAATTGTTTGCCGTGTAACTCTGCATTGTCAAGTATCCACTTGATCATATCTGTATACGGTAAAATTTTGGGTCTAGCTGTTATTCGGTGAAGAAATGAACATGCCAGCTCCTCTAAGGATGCCTCGAAAGAATTTTGTGAGCCTGCGGCAGTATCAACCTTCATTACTCTAGGATTTTCTTCCTCCAGCAGCCCATACATGCCTTCCCATGTCGAAATTCCTGCGTCCCTGTTGCAGGCAGTGTCTGTATACAAAGGCGCCATCTCCTTCATCTTTTCCTTCGTCTCGGAGCCTTGAGCTTTATGTTTCTTTTCCATTTGCTTCTACGTTCGGCTTTGAATTGTCTTAGCTCTTCGTTCCTGCAGATTACGAGCGAAGTGGAAATGACTGATTAAGAAAGGTGATGGGAGAGTTTTAAATGCAACAGATATATCAAATATGCCACTTTACGTGAAGTAATTCTTTACAAAAGCACACATCTTCATTTCATTTAATAACTAACAACTAATCCATTTACTATCATTAAAAGCGCATGATCTTGGGTCAGATTATGGTAAGTGGCTTTTCTTTGAATGGCGCGCCCGAAGGATTCGTGATTAAGTGATTCATGATTTGCTTACGTAACGTCAAAGATCGTGTCATCACAAATTGTGCTGTCGCAAATCGCAAGTTCGCAGATTGCACCATCGCAGCGATCGCAACATCACAGGTCGCAACATCGCAGGTCACAGAAGTTTAATGTTTGTCAAGTATTGCCAGTTTATTTCTGCGATATGCGATCTTGCGATCGGTGTTATCGCAGATCGACAGATCTTGAGGTTTTTCCTTATGAGCATTACTTTATTGCGATGCGATGTTATGCTTAACACGGGGGTCTTGCGCATACCAATATTATAGGGGAATGAAGGCATTTCCTATCTTTTTTGCAACGCAATTTTTAAAGACCTTTACCTTATCGTAAACTTAGGTTAAAAAATATTCGAAAGACCTTTCTAAGCTTACGATGGTAACCTTATTTTGAAGAAAGAGAAACTTGATTTTTCTCAAAAATTAAACTAAGGGTCCCCGTTCATTTAGTATTTTGGTCAACACTTAAATGAACAAGGCGGGGTGTTGCTGGCTACAACAATTGGCGATTCACTTGGGAGAACCAGTTATCTCTGATCTTCTATTGACGTTTTTCAAACTTTCTGAAAACAAAAATTTTCTCAGAAAACTTAAACTTTATTATAGAAAGATAAAACATATTATACTTCAAACTGTCAATGATATTTTGTTTCAACCCCTTTCTATTTTAATTACTTGTATCCTTAGCTTGTCCTTGCATTTACACCAGCCCTTACTTGGTCTTAAATAAAAATTAAAATAAAGTCTTCACTGTATAGCAGTCTTTTTTAAATATGCTTCTTTGTCACAGGTAGAGCCTCTGCTGCCAGCAGGCGTCCATAGCCTCGACAGGGTTACCTATTACCTAGTAATGATCATTTATCCTGCTTAAGGTTATTTACAACCTTTCAGAGAAAAACTTTGACACTTTTTCTTTTTTATTCTCTAAAGAACAATGTCTTGGTTTGATGGCCAAATTATGACACAGTCATTCACTTGATTTACACTTTTTCTGAACAAGTTGGCTCGTGATGAGACCCCTTGTCTTTTGATTGCAACAATCTTGAGTCGTTGCCCTATTTTGGTGGACAGTATTTGGCAAAGTCAGCAAGTTATAATATATGTGATCATGATAAGCCGGCTCGTGATGAGACCTCTTATTCTTTGAGATATAGTGTTTTCTTGGATTGTTTCCCTGAATGTTACGATTTCCTTTAGCAGGGAGGAAGTCAATTTTCTTTCCTTAAGAAAGTTCTAGACGACAATAATAGAGCTTCTTTGGAAATAGTTGTTTCTACAGGGACCCCTTATTTTGTTATTGATGCCTTTCATTGTACTGACGTAAGACAATTCCTTCACTAAGATTGCTTTCTTCAATTTTTTTGGAGTTGAAACTAGTATCATATCTAGATTAAAGTTCTATTGATAATAAAGATCAAGTTTCCAAAAAAAATTTGTCATTCATAGAAGCAGAAGTTCAAAGTCTTGATAGAGAAAAAGGTGTCTTTTGTAAACGTCAAATGCTGTTAACCAAAGCAAACTTTATTATGGAGAAAAATATTTAACGAAATGAGAGGTAGACATTCCCTAGGGTTATGTAGAGAATAGTGATAATCTCTTCTCTTATTTTGCCTACCAACTATTAAAGGTAAACCTAATAACCTAACTAAACTACTCCTACTCCTATCCTAACTATACAAAAATTTGACTAGGTAAAATGATATTTCCAGTGGAGCCATCTTCTCATTTTCATTCCTACACGTATGTAACCTTCCAACATTAGTGTTAAGAACAAAACTTTTTTTTGGACTGTTAATGTTGGATGTGGAATAAGAATGTATAACTTCAGTTGGAATTCTGTCCGAAATTTCTTTCTCATGAAAACTTCTTTCCAACTGGATATCTATTGGATCATAAAAATGAGGATGAATTTCTGTTATGGATTGATGATCTTGTGATAGAGGAAGTTCTGGACTTCCTTGACATAGTTTAGCTTTCCAAAATTGTAGCTCGTCTTTTGAATGTTCTTTGATAAGGTGCTCAACATACCAGAGTAATCTATCAAAAGTCTGAAAATTTAAAACACAATCCGATTTTGTACAAAATGAGTGCAAGTGAGAAAGAAAAAGGTGATTATCTGTACAAATAAAGTTACAGCACAACTGGGATTGGCTTGTAATATTTTGCTGTTCACAAGAACTGGCCAGGTCTTGTGAATCAGAAGATAAGTTATGACTGTGAACAGGCATGGGGGTTTCTTCATGATATGAATCATAGATCGGGATACTGTCTTGGATAGTAAAATCAGGCGAATGGTCTTTCACTTTGAAATGAGGATTGAATGATATGATTTCCGAATTAGAATATCTCTCATTGTTTGAGTTTTGATGGGTTACTTGAGATAAATCAATAACATCATCGTTGGCAAAATAACCATCATAAATTATTTTACAGGGTTCCCTAGATTTCTCTTTTTCGTCATATATTTTCAGACAAGGAAGGTCAAATGGTTCTTGTTTGAAAATAATCAAAGGATGTTCTATAGCTATCTCTTTATCTTGAAGACCTAATGATGACTCATTTTAATAATCCTCTGCGCTTTTTGAGATATCTTTAATATTGAGAGGGGAAAAGTTATCATCACTAAAAACATCAGGATAAAGAGAAAAGTGTGATTTTGAAACAACGCATTTAAAAATATCATCAAGGAAAAATCTTCGTTCATCAAATTCAAGATAGACATCGGGCTTTAGATCATACCTTTGTGTACTGATACTTTTTGAAAGAGAAATAGTTTGCTGTTCTAACCTTGGCATCTGCATTTGTTGACTTGCAACGATATTATCTGACCATGTATTAAAGTCATCTCCTGGTTCCAAGGCAGGCTTCCCTCCAGCATTCTCGCTTTTGTCTTCTTGTATTAGAGTATGGATGACTCCTAGGCTTTGGGGACTTTCTTCATTATGAGCGATTTGTATATTAAAATTGGAATTCTCGTTCATATTAGAAAGAAATGAGACAAAACTCGAACTAAGTTTTGCTTGATCAGATATAGGAGGCAAGGAATGTTCAACATAATCTATATATTCTTCATCTATGAGTTCACTTTCAAGATCGTACTTTAGACAATTAAGATGAAATCGCATATTAAAATCTCTAACAGATTCATCTTGTTTCCGTAGATAATCAATTTCATCATATACCTGGTCATAGTCGTAACAATCAAATTCAAAAATGAAAGTCTTGATGAATTGGTCCCAACTGTGAATTGATGCAACTGGGAGGGTTCTGCACCATTTTCTTGCTTCCGCCGTGAATGTAAGAGTAAAAATTCTGCATAAAACGCCCTCATCAATTATTTGAACATCATAACTTGAAACTCTTTGAATAAATTGAAGAGCATGATTAAAAGTAGAAGAATTATCCTTACCATTGAATTTTACCTGAGACAAGAGTCTTAATACTTCAGGTGGAGTGTTGGAAGAGGTAGGAACATGGATGCAACTCCAAATGGGAAGTTTGTGAGCAGCCATCCAGATTCAAATGTTACAATTAAAAATCATTCCAACAGACACTATGTTCAGGCCCTCCTTCTAGCGCCAAATATCTTGAAGCCCCGAAAATCGGGTCGACAACAAGGGGGATACCCACCCGGTCCGGACCTTGGTTGGCAGCTCCTTATCTGTTTGGTATAGCGGGTCTTCCTGGGGATAACGGGACTAGTTTCCCGATCTGAGGGTGTGTGTGTCTGTAGAGCTGAATAATGCTGATCTAAGAGTACTTTAAAGCTAATTTAATTCAGATTCTTAAACTAACTCTATGCTATCGTAATTTAATGAGAAACAACACATCTAATCTATGCTAACCCGGATGTATATATTCTATTATGCGATCTAAAGAGATTTCAAACAATAACTGGTAATAAAGATCATTCAGCTATTATAAGAATATAAATCAATTGAGATAAACCACTTTGCATAAGAAGTTAGGCAAAACAGTTGTGAACAACATATCGCATAATAAGCTATTCATATATCAGACATAAACAAATGACTCCACCGTACAGAAGTTCCAAATGGTAACCCATACATTCATGCAATAACATATAAACAACTGAAAATTGTAAATCACTTAAAGGATATAAGCAGAAATTGCCAAGAGATAAAAGTACCATTTATGACTAATCCTACTCACAAACTTCAAGCAAAAAACGATTTATCTCTACTTGTTCTAACATCTACTAAGAGTACAAAAGTGCAACATCAGTAGCAGACATCAAATGCAAATGCAAATAAATCTCGATCCATCCATTCATCAAAACCTCCTCTGAGGGTGCAGAAGTGCATGTTCCGAGGACAAGTTTTTGACAAATCTCTGGACCCTTCTCTAAATGCATGAGAAGGGTTAAAATACTACTTCCTAATTCTAATAATAGTGTTTTACAAAATTTTAGGATACGGTTTTCAAATGACCGTCCTCTTTCTAATCTAATAAAAAGAAAAAACAAACTTCTAAAAATAAGCTACTTCTGAACTTGGTCCTTAAAACTGCAAGTGTTCATCATGGACATGAGAAGAGTCGGTTGGCCGACTTCTGCGCTGAGCTGGGCTGCGAAAACAAAATCTATGAGAGCTGGCACTACTTTCTCAGCTGAGTTTATGATGCATTTCACTGTCATCCATTGACTGTGTGGCTTGATTAAGTATGCCCAATAACACTCCCAATTTAACCTGTTCAATGCCTGGATCACTTTTCCCTTTTCCTGCGCCTTCTGCTTCCATTTTGCCTCCAGTCGTGATTTATTTGGTAGGTACCCTGGGGTATTTTCTGCGATTAAGTTGGCCCTGTGTAAATTTTCATTTACACAGTCGATAAGAATGTTTGCCTGCGTGGTCGTTGTCTCCGCTACTTGTTCTGCCTGCTTGATTTGATTGTCCCATTTGTTAAAGAGAAATTCCTTATGACTCTCATTTATTCTGGGTGCATTTGCTCTTTTCCCTTCCTCTCCATCCTGCCAAGCTAAGTATTTCGTCACTCGTCTGTCAATCAGGTCATAGTCACTTCGCAAGTCCGCCACTTGGTTGGTGATTTTATCGCTTAGCTCGCAATAGTGACCCCACTGCGATATCTTACGTCCCAACTCTTCCTGTTGCTGCAGAAGTTGCTCATTTAAGCCAACAGATTCTGAAACAAATTTGGCAAGCTTAGGCTCGTCTTTATGTATTTCTTGCAAAGCTTGCAACTGCTTTCCTTTTTCATCTAGGCTTATTTGATAGCTTATCTGCATCTGCTGAAAGTCTTCTTGTAACTTCTCGAGTTGTTTGGACGCTTCAATACTAGCATTGGCTTGTTGTAACTGTCATTGTAGTAGTTGTATTTGATTTTCTTGTTCTTTCAAAAGTTGTTGAACTTCTGATGCCTTGTCAATAGTTGCAAAAGCATATGCTCCTGCAATCTGAGACAACTTTGTGAGATTTTCTGTCGGGTTGTTGTTGGGGTCTTTCCATAAGATGTCCAAATGTTCAGCATCTTGCGACAATGTATTCTCTAGCTTTCTTTTCTTCCTTTGTCTCCTCACAACTGCTTTATGTTGGGGACTATAGAATACATCTAGTGGGGGAATTTCCTCTACATTAAGTAGAAGCTCAGAAGATGGAGCGATATGACTGTGCTCCGTTTCTGTGACACTGCTGACTATGGTCGAAACCATTTCTTGCGTTACCTGTGTATTGTTTACAGGTGTTTTTGGGGCTTGCCCTTCAAGGCTGATCAACTCATTGAAGGTTTCCCATTCTTTGTCTAGCTCTGTTGTGACAAGTGGCGCTTTAATGACGGGAGGAGGGACATCTCTTGGCGGGGGGCGATAACTTGCTGTTGCGACATTGAAATTGATTGAGCTATATCTTTAGCTGTTTCTTCGTTTTTTTCTTGGTCGCTTCCAGACATTTTAGAACGTTCAGGCATTCCTTGGGCAATGTCATATTTGGATTTGGAAGTGCTAGAGTTCCCACTGAGGCTGACGCTGGGAGTTGGTTCTCTGGCAGGCAGTCGCAGCTTCTCTAGAGGAACACTGGCCAGCCTTCTTTCCTTGTACAACATGAATCTTTGGAGGTCATCTGGAGACAACTTCGACTGAGCTTCCCACAAAACTTTCTGGAGTGAGTTTTTACCTTGAAACAAATCATCAAACAAATCTTTCTTTCCAACGAATACTTTTATTTTGACATTTGTAGTGAAATCTTTGGCAACATTATTTAGGTCAAAAGGCCGAGCTGGGAATTTAAATAATTGTAGAGACGTCACATTCTCCACTTCGGCGAAAGCGTGTCCTACATCGAACAATGAGAAGGCCCCACAAGCTATGGGAAACTGAGGCCATATGGCCTTCTTCTTGTCTTTTAGTTCTTTGGTCAGGCCGCCTTCTGAGCAGGTCTGGTAGGCAATTTCCCGAGCCAAAAGTTTATCGGGGACATATAGAGGTAGGACATGTGGAGGTACAGTGCTCCCAAACACTCTTATATAAGTGAACCATTCTTCCCCGAACCATCTTGCGATGGGGATGATGTCTATTTGTGCTTCAGGTGAGCACCTCGGGGGTTCTTCATATAACATCATTCTTAATATAGGGGTAAGATAAGCCGTGACAAATCTGATAGAAGTGTGGGGCGAACTGGGAATCCCATACACTTTATGATAAACATGAATACGGTGACGGGTCTGGTACGTCTATTTCCAACCCATAGTGGGGAATTTAGACACATAGCAAATAGAATCCATAATATACGCAGACAGATAAAAAGGAGGATAGACCCTTTGAGACAAGGATCTTTTAGACCGGTAATTCATAACAGCTTTGTATAGATTATCAGAGAATATCTTGGCCCAATCCACGATATCGGCGTTGGTGGCAGCGTCTATGAGTGGTAGCCATTCAGACGAAAATTTATTGATGTCCGGCATCCCAAATAGTCTACAAAGCATGGCCGCAGTAAAACAATATGGAGAGGTGAGGGAACCAGTGCTATACATACCATTTTTGTCCTTTTTGAGCGGCTCCTCTTTTCTGGTCCAATCTCTAGTGGTCTCTGCCAGGTTTGGGTTCTCTGCTGCAAATTTCTTGACAAATTGTGCATTGTAGGTCGTCTGAGGTTCAGGAAGATGATACATAAGCTTTAAGTCTCGCACGGCGAATGATCCTATGAGCCCATGTCCTTGAACCTTGAATTGTCTGCCGTGTAACTCTGCATTGTCAAGTATCCACTTGATCATATCTGTATACGGTAAAATTTTGGGTCTAGCTACTATTCGGTGAAGAAATGAACATGCCAGCTCCTCTAAGGATGCCTCGGAAGAATTTTGTGAGCCCGTGGCAGTATCAACCTTCATTACTCTAGGATTTTCTTCCTCCAACAGCCTATACATGCCTTCCCATGTCGAAATTCCTGCGTCCCTGTCGCAGGCAGTGTCTGTATACAAAGGTGCCATCTCCTTCATCTTTTCCTTTGTCTCGGAGCCTTGAGCTTTATGTTTCTCTCCCATTTGCTTCTGCGTTCGAATTTGAATTGTGTTAGATCTTCGTTCCTACAGATTACGAGCGAAGTGGAAATGACTGATTAAGAAAGGTGATGGGAGAGTTTTAAATGCAACAGATATATCAAATATGCCACTTTACGTGAAGTAATTCTTTACAAAAGCACGCGTCTTCATTTCATTTAATAACTGACAACTAATCCATTTACTATCATTAAAAGCGCATGATCTTGGGTCAGATTATGGTAAGTGGCTTTTCTTTGAATGGCGCGCTCGAAGGATTCGTGATTAAGTGATTCATGATTTTCTTACGCAACGTCGAAGATCGTGTCATCGCAAATCGTGTCGTCGCAAATCGCAAGTTCGCAGATTGCACCATCGCAGCGATCGCAACATCATAGGTCGCAACATCGCAGGTCGCAGAAGTTTAATGTTTGTCAAGTATTTCCAGTTTATTTCTGCGATATGTGATCTTGCGATCAGTGTTATCGCAGATCGGCAGATCTTGAGGTTTTTCCTTATGAGCATTACTTTATTGCGATGTGATGTTATGCTTAACACGAGGGTCTTGCGCATACCAATATTATAGGGGAATGAAGGCATTTCCTATCTTTTTTGCAACGCAATTTTTAAAGACCTTTACCTTATCGTAAACTTAGGTTAAAAAATATTCGAAAGACCTTTCTAAGCTTACAATGGTAACCTTATTTTGAAGAAAGAAAAACTTGATTTTTCTCAAAAATTAAACTAAGGGTCCCCGTTCATTTATTGTTTTGGTCAACACTTAAATGAACAAGCGGGGGTGTTGCTGGTTACAACAGCAAGTAATCGAGTCTTCCTACCCGACCTCCTTGGTAGGGGACTTACCTCAACTCTGTCTATTTCAGCGCTTGCATCATCATTGATTACATTATCTGTTACTTCTTCTTGTTTCTGCTCCTGCGCTTCATCTTCCTCACTGTTTTCTTCTATAAGCAATGGAATGTGACAATCACTGTTAGAATCGTCCTTTCCTTCTTCAACCTGTTCATGAAATATGACATCTTTGCTTGCAAAAACCTTGTGATTCACGGGATTATATAACTTATATGCCTTGAACTCAGTGCCATATCCAACAAATATACATTTCAGGGCTTTGGGGTCTAACTTCTTCCTATCTGCCTTAGGTATATTAGCATAAGATTTTGACCCAAATATTCTTAAATGACTAACTGCTGGTTTGAATCCAAACAATGCTCCAAAAGGGGTTTTGAAGCCTAAACATCTAGTAGGACTCCTATTCTTTAAATATACAGCAGTGTTAATAGCTTCTGCCCAAAGACCATTTGATAGACCCTTACCTTGTAGCATGCTCCTTGCACACTCCACAAGGGTTTTGTTCTTCCGTTCTGCCACTCCATTCTGCTGTGGAGTGTGTGGCACTGTAAACTGCTGCACAATCCCATGATGCTTGCAAAAATTCATGAACTCCCCCAACCTGTATTCTCCCCCTTGATCTGAGCGGAGAATTTTTATCCTTTTTCTTGTCTGGTTCTCTACCATAGATTTAAACTCTTTAAAATACTGAAAGGCTTGACTCTTTTTACTTAGAAAGTATATCCATGAATATCTAGTGCAATTATCTATAAACAAGAGAAAGTAATATGCTCCTCCTAATGACCTAGTTTGCATAGGTCCATAAATATCTGTATGCACCAATTCTAAAATATCCCTTTCCTTTCTGTTAACATACAAAGGGAACTCTTATCTATGCATTTTCCCTAATGCACATCCATCACAATCCAGCTTAACATTATGAAAAACAGGTAGTCCGTCGACCATACCTTTTCTCTGTAGTAAGATGAGGTCATGCAGATTAAGATGGCCGAATCTTTGATGCCAAAGATCTTCGACTGTTGATCCGGCTGCAACCATTGCTTGCTGTAGCATACTCTTTGCATCTAATTTGTACAGGCTCCCCACGTGCACTCCTTTTGCAACTGTTTCCATCTGGCTATCCTTAATGACACAGTTATTCTTAAAGAATTGAACTTTGATATCCTGATTAGTAATCATTGAGACAGAGACCAATTTTTTCTTAATTCCTGGAACATACAATACATTTTTAAGAAGTCTAATGTCACCACTAGGTAAATTTACAGGAATGTCACCATGTCCTTTGATCTCATATCCACTATCATCTCCTAAATAAATTTTCGACCCACATGAAGTTTCTTCAAGAAATTCAAACCAGTCCTTCTTACTAGTCATATGTGAGGATGCGCCAGAGTCGACATACCATATGTCGTCCTCATCTCCATTTGAAGGTGAAAGAGCAAAATCGACTATAAATAGTCGAAGTTCGTGGCTGTGGTCCTCTTCTTCCCCAGCAAAGTAACCCTTATGTTTTCTCTGCTTGTTTCTTCCTCCATCTGCTTGCCCTTATAACATTCTCTAATCTGATGACCAGGTTTTCCACAGTAAAAACATTTCTTGATGGGAAAATCATTAGCAGACATACCATTAAACGGTCTCTTCTGAAATGTGTTGGTTCCTTTTTGCTGGTGCTGTTGTGGTTGCTAGTGTTGGTGCTGCTTCCCTCTGTACTGTCTCCTTTTTGCCTTCAGAGCAAGGTCATTGCTCTGAGTTTTCAAATTTTTTCGTCGCTCTTCTTCCTGTAGCAGGATCCCAGTCAGCTCTTCAAATGAAGGAACTTTCTCCCTTGCTGACAACCTTGTGATGAACGTCTGGTATTCATCAATCATTATGTTCAATCTGAGCATCACCAGATCTGAATCAGAAACTTTCTCTCCGATTGCTCCCAATTTGTCACTCAGATCCTTGACTCTGGCAATGAATCCAGCAACAGACTCATTCTCCTCCATCTTCAATGCAAACAGCTTGCCTTTAAGTGAAAACACGGTTTGTATTCTGCGTCTCATACAGGTTTTTGATTGTCGTCCAAATGTCAACGGCTAATTTACAGTCTCTAATATGAGGGATAACATTGTCCTTGACGAACATTTTCAATATGACCTTTGCTTTCATCTCCCTTTTATCACAATCTTGTTCTTGTGTCGCTGTTCCAGCTCTCGGCTCATTTCCTCTGATGATCGCCACGCATTTGCACTTTCAAGCAAAGTTTGTATCTTAAATTTCCAGTTGTTGAAATTTGATCCATCGAGTTTTCCAGACTCGTGGAGATATGATTCTAAACTGTTATTCATATTGACTTATACCAGATACAAACCTCTGAAAAAAACTTGTACCTTCACTGTGCCACCACCGGGAAAGTCCGATCTGCTGCCACTGAACAGATCCGTAACTTCACTGTGCCACCACCGGGCAATACGCCTCCACCGGGCAAGTCCGATCTGCTGCCACCGAACAGATCTGGAACTGCACTGCGCCACCACCGGGCAATACGCTTCCACCGGGCAAGTCCGATCTGCTACCACCGAACAGATTTGGAACTCTAATGCGCCACCACCGGGCAACTCTGATATGCTGCCACCGAGTAGATCAGGAACTTCAACACGCCACCACCGGGCTACTCCGATCTGCTTCCACCGAACAGATCCGCAAATTCAAAGTGCCACCACCGGGAAACTCCGATCTGCAAAGAAAAATTGCAGATTTTCAAAGAGAAAGAGGTTGGCTTCTTGGCGCTTTTCAACATCTATGGATCCGCGCCACATGCACACAAACAAAATATTTGAAGTGTCGAGAAAATTGGCATGATTAACAGCTACGAATCTGCGCCAATTCAGTTCCTTTTTCGCTGGCGCACTTATCAGCCTCAAACCCACGCCAATGGGCACGTCTGTTCCCTAAAAACTCGCGCCAACCCGCTTTTGCTTCAAAAAAATGGCGCTCAATACATCCGTGCCAACCCTTTCTTGTGCTCAAAGATGATCAGTCATCTGAGATCCGTCTTTAGGTTCGGGTGTTACTGCAGTCCACCTGATACTCCACTGCCACTACAGTTATCTAATCAATGATGCATCCTAAAAAAAATAAGGTTGTCCCTACTCTGAGCTCTGATACCAAGATAAAATATGAACATAATTGAAAAGAAGGAGATGTAGCTCACAGGTGTGCCCTGCACCTGGAGACTACACTCACAAAACAGAGAGATCACTCTCGTACACTCTATTTTCATCAATGAAGGATTACATCATTTAAATACAACTCCAGAAATCAGGAAGTTGCAACCACACTCCTAAATTCTAGGAACAAATCCTAAACTAAGGAGATACATTACAACTATGTAACCATTTCTCCATTAATACAAAATAATATTTAATTATTTTCAACTTGCAGTCCACCAGATGAGCCAAGCTATGGTTAGGTCAACCAAGTTATTTTGGAGGGCAGCTAAGCATGTTCTACGATACCTCAAAGGCACTACCCAGTTCGGTCTATGGTACAAATAGACAGAGGGAGTGAAGCTATGTAGCTTCACAGATGCATATTGGGCGGGGAGTACATCAGACCAAAAGAGTACATCAGGTGGAATTTTCAGTGTTGGGTATGTAGTTGTTTCCTAGTACAGTACAAAGTGAAGATCTGTGGCATTCAACTTGGCAGAAGCTGAATACAGGGTTGCCAGTCAAGCAACATGTGAGGCGATTTGGATGAGAAAGATACTTGTTGGATTGTTTGGTCAGATGATGGATCCAACTATGTTATATTGTAATAATCAGAGTTGCATCAAGCTCTATGAAAATCTTTTTTTCATGATCGATCTAAGCATATAGATATCTGGTATCACCATTTACGAGATTGTGTGCAGAGGCGGATAATGTTGTTGCAGTACATTCCAACAGAGGAACAAGATGTTGATATTTTGACAAAGGGCAAGATAAGGGTGGTTGATAATCCATTTCTTGCTGAGAGGGAGTGTTGAAAAATGCAGCAAGAAATTCTCAATTTGATTTTGCCTTGATTAAATTGAGAAAATTCGAATTTCCACATCAATAGACAACTTGGATGATGTTAAATTGTGTGACATGGATTGTGTCACCTAGTTTACTCAGTAAATTCGAGTTGAAGGAGTTAGATTTTTGTTCTGCATGAGTGATTGATAATTTGTAGCAATCAAGGTTAGTTATCTCAAGTTGTTTTCAGTTAAACTAGTTCCAACTTTTGGAGGAACTAGTGGAAGGTTAGTTAAGCGGTGGGACCTCAATCAAACTTAGTGATCATCCAATTAACTGATCAATTAACCCAAAATAGTTAGTGCATGCAGAGAATTCGAGCTACCCAGATGAGGTGGAGATTCTAAGGCAGTGTAACATCAGTTGTAGACTAGTCTTGAGTGTACAAGTGTTGCATGCAGTCAGATGATCAACCTAAAGGAATTGCACAATTCAATTGAGGGTATTGTCTAAATAATATAGGTTAATTCTTCGATGATTAATTTAAGGAAATAGTTACTCAAGCCGAGGAAAAATTTGACTAAGTCTCGGTCAGAGGTCTTTAGTGAATAGAGAGATAGGTTGTGCACTTGCAGGGTGAACTCAATTGAGCAAAGCAATTGTAATACATCTCTATTTTATTTGATTAATGCAAGAGGCATTGGGGTTTTAGCATATTGTTTTGCCCAGATAAAAATACTTGTTGCATGTGTGTTATTACTTCTTGCATGTATGAAATTTTTGTTCTAAGTCGTGAATTAATGTCCGCAATCCATGTCTTCTGATTTAGATTAAAACTTCATGAGCAATTGCAAATCTACAACCTAATTTCTACATATTGTTTATAGGGCATCCATAAAATCAAAAGCTTTGCCAACTTAGAAGTTGGTTTTAGGGTGGAAGTCCATGGGTTAGATGAATACTATCCTCCATCACTCTAATGCTAGCTTTATTGACTATTTCAGTTTCATCTCTTACAAACTATCTTTGGCTTCTAGTTATTACATATATAATTTTTTCTTTTTCTTTTTTAATCAATGGTTTGACATCTTTAGATGGCTTGGTCCATAATCGTTGGTTTACCGTAGATGGTCTATAGATAGTGACTTGTGGGGGCATACATTTTGTAAATCCAAGGTCAAATAGCTACTTTGTTGTGAAAATCCCAAACCAACATGAGTATCCAAACTACCAACAATTGGATTTGAACCTAAGACTTCCCAAGGTCACAAAGTGTTTAAAAGAGGGTAGTAATACCAATTCACCTACGAGCCTAATCCTACTTATAGTTGGTATCTATGTGTTGTTGCAAGTTATTTCACTATAGGGGCACATCCCTATATCAATGTTTCATTACAAATTAATACTCCTTGTCTCATTGCTTTTATGCATGCATGAAATAGAGCAATATTATATACATAACACTTATAAGAAGCTCGAGTTAAAAATTAAACAACTTAGCTTTTCTAGTGAGTTCATATTCAATGTTACAATGAGTCAAAGTTTCACCCTTGTCCTCTCATTTTCAAAAATTTGGTAAATGGGCCTTCTTGCAATAAGCCAAAACCCCCAAAACCAAAGTCCCATGGTCAAAATTCTCCTCCATCATATAGAACTTTAAAAATTTATAGAGAATTTGGGGAAAAAATTCTATTAAGAAAGAGTTGACTTTGACCACTCATTAACTTTTTCCATAATAAAATATAGAGATCATTTATAAGATATTAATTAGACCAAAGAAATTACCAATATGAAAAAGGCAATGGAATGTAATTCCAAATATAATGGTAACTTCATTTTATACTTTAATATTGACATTATCAATAATTTCGATACAATACTTTTAAACTGGTAACTTCATCTTATACTTTAATACTAACATTATCAATGATTTCAATATAATTCTTTGTGGATAGAGTTGACGTTATTATGCATTTTCCATCAACCTCTATTTTATAACAATGCAACTTATTTTTTTTCCTAATAGGACAATGAATTTGTATTTACACTATGATTTAATTAATAGTCTAGATCTATTTTAACTTTGGATACTCTAAGATCCAAGAAAGATCAAATATTTTTCGGTGTAAAACCAAATTTTCACATCAAAAAATTTGATCCTCTTGAAACTTGATAAATTAGCTTTGATAGATCTAAAATTAAAATAAATCCAAGCTAGTTTAATTATTAATTATACATATAATATAATTATTTATTATTTATCATTTTATATAATTTCATGCGATCAAAATGTTTTTTTTTTTTTTTTTTAATATATTTATACCATAAAGCCTGAAAAGATATAAAATATAAAATATAAAAAAATACTAAAAACCAAATTTCAGCTTCATTTATTTTAAATAGTTGACTATTATTACAATCTATTATGATTAAATTTATTATTACAATCTATTATCATAAAATTCAAAATATAGATGAAATACAATATTAACTTCAAATCAAACATTTATCCATTAAACAAATAAAGCTGAGTCATGCAATAGCTAGAAACTGCCATTAATGAAAGTACACAAAGATTATGAAAAGTGAAAAGTTAAGTCTAGGGACTCGCGTTAAAAGCCTAACACCCGTGACCCTCCAAAAGGTTGTTCTACTGAGTTGAATTTAATAGTTTTTTCACAAAAACGTGTAGCGCTAAATTGGGACTGGGACTGAGAGTTGTCATGTATCGTTCATGCTCATGTGCAGTTTAGGCAGATCCCAGAAGAATAACAACGTAAGCAGCCGCTGCTAAGAATTTCCAGGACTTCAACCATTAATGGTGCTGGCAGTAATGGTACCGCCGTCATTATTAATTAACTGCGTAATCAAGTGCATAATCAACTGCTTCAACTGGACCTGTAACTGCAACTGTGTATGTAACTGCTACTGAGTCTGTCGGATTTATTGCTGTTTTGGCTCTGTCAACCGATCCATTTACTGTTTTTTTACTAATAGCGCTGCTTGCTCGCTGGTGGAGAATCCGAGATGGGAAGGGATGCTGAACAAGATCCTGTTTTTCGTGTCCATAACATTTTGAACTTAAATCGATTGTAGATTTTTAGAATATTTTAAGATTTCATGGACATGGGACCTTACCCAAATCCATCAAATCACAAAGAATTCTCAATCGACATATTTCTTTATGTTAAAACATCAGTCAAACTAATAAATTGGGCAATGTCATCCAAGCCATCTTCCAGTGCAAGACTTTCACAAGTTTTGATATCAGTTTTCCAGCTACTTTCTTGTTGAGCAGAAAGGCTCATTCTACAGCCCAGTGCGAGAGATGTGTAAATTTGTCCCTCCACTCGTATCGCTTTAAAATAAAAATAAAAAATAAAAAATGTGTTTTTAAATAAAAGATAATAATATTGGGAATAATTACAAAAATGAATAATGTTGTAAAGTAATTAGAATTATATATATATGAATAAGATGTTTAAATTTTATACACTTCAAAATTTTTTTTAACAAAACATTTAAATAAATTATTTGAAAAATTATGTTAACTAATTTAAGTGGATACCAACTTCATATATATATATATATTAAAATTTTTATTTGTCTTATATATACTCTATTCAGTGTTCAAAAATACAATTTAAACAATAAAAAATTATACATTATATTTTGCACTCTACAAAATATGCACGTGAAGAAATTTGATCCTCTAGACTTATATTAAATCCGTATTTAAAATAAATCTATACTACTATTCTTAAGAATAAAAATACTCGTAAAATAATTTTAATCTCATACATATTAAAATCTTATAATTTTCTCAATAAAAACCAATGACCCCCTTAACTACATTAGTGTCTTAATTACTAAAATCTCTCTCATTCATATTTTTCAATATAAGATTGAACTACCATTGCCATGGGCTTACATCAAAATATGTACATGAATATGATATAGCAAAAATCAAATCCTGCCTACTCATAATAATACCCATTGTGAATTGTGATCAATCCCTAGCGACTCATAATAATTACCCTTTGAAAACGCAGGTTATCATTCTGAACTCCTAGAAAAGCATAATAATTTGCATAGTTTATCATATTTTTGATCCTATTCAACAAAATCAACCATGGTTAATATAGTTAACCAATTTTAGCGTGCTCAATTAACCCATCAATCTAATTATATTGGATTATAGTTAATATAATCAATGTAAATGAATATGGTAAATTACATTTAATATATTTTTTTCTCTCGTTCCAAAAGTGTTGACAAATGAATTTTGATATGATTATTGTTGATTTTTTCCTTCTAAAAATCAATAAATTAGTCAATCATGATCAATGTAGCTAACATAGATACCATAATATTTTGTTCAATATATTAATTTTTTAGCGTAGTCAATTATAGTTAGTAACCAACCAATATGAGCATATTGGATTATAGTTGACATGACCAATGTAGATGAATATGGTAAATTACATTCAATATAATCTTCTACGATCAAATATAATTTTCTTGCTAGTTTGAAAAGCATCGATAAATAAATTTTGATGTGATTATCGCCGAAAATCTTCTCTAAAAATCAATAAATTATTCAATCATGATCAATGTACCTAACATAATTACCATAATATTTTGTTCAATATATTAGATCTTTAACTATTATTAAATCTTTTATTAGATCTTTAACTATTATTAAACCTTTTATTTAGTTTGATAATGAAGTTTTAATATTAATTTGTATTTTTTTTTAACTGAAACGGTTATTGTATTTATAGATCAACAGTTGGGCCATAGCCTAAACAACCGACATTACATGGAGACTTGAGCTCACTAGTCCTTATTACACGTAACAATCTTCTCCTTCAGAGTTTTGAGACTGTTTAGCTATGGCATGGCCATCAACACGGGCTCTTCTGAGTTTCTTTTGAGAAATCCTTGTGTCAGACAACATCCCTCATTGGCTTTGACATCTGCCTCCTTGTTTGAGCTACAGAGGATGTGAAAAAAAGAGAAAGAGGTAAAAAAAAAACCAGCAAGCCCCGCAGCCTCTGGAGAGTATTGTTGAGAGATAGATTGCTAAAATGATCCTCGGAGTTTAATGTCTTTATCAAGAGCTCTGAGTCCCCAAAGACCTGAAGAGCTTTGTGTCCATGCTCCTCTGCAATCTAGCAGCGTTTAAGAAGCCCGAGAATTTCGACTTGGTTGTTTGTGCTCTGTCTTAGTCCCCAGCTGTAGCTATCTATTCGGGAGCCATCCTGAGAGTAGACCACTCCACCTGCACCAGAGATCCCTGGATTTCCTTTAGAGGCGCCATCGAAGAAAACGACTACCTTTCCGTGCTTCCTCCACTAGGATTGAAACTCTGCATCTAGTGTTCTAATGCGCCAAGCAGGATTGAATGTGCGGCGAGCAGGTACCTTCTTGCTGCCCCGAACGAGAAGGGTTCCTAGCCAGCTTCGTTCTTTAGTTATGAGGGTGTCATCTAACTTGCTAGAGTAATTTCCTAGAGCTTCCATGAAGGACGCCTTAGCTTTGGCGACCATTGTCAAGGGAGAGGACGTTACATTGTTGAATATCTAATTATTTCGGGCGCGCCAAAGCTTCCAGCAAATGAAATTGGGAATGGAGTGCCAAATCCGATTCCATAGTGATTGTGCGATGAGAGTCCTAGGATACCTTGTAGTTCAAGTGGAGAAGAGATCCACGACTATGCACTGGAGAGGAGCGGGTGCATTGAGACCGTGAAGGACAAGAGCCCATACCAATTGGGCAAAGGTGCAACTTACAAAGAGGTGGTCCACGTTTTCATAGGCCGATCCACAAAATGCACCAATGCGGCCCTATAATGTCTTTGTGGACAAGATTTTCACTTGTGAACACTCTCCTATGAATAAGCAGCCAAGTGAAGAAATTCACCTTGGGGATTCTGGATGTGTCTCGCGTGTTCTACCAGATGGGAGGGTTGAGAACTTGATTTTGTGTGGATTGCAAGGCTGCAAAACCAAGCGCAGAGGCATAGACGCCTGTCTTCCCCCATCTCCAAAGATCTGATGCATGTATGTTAATAAGTGTCGAGCCCTTCAACTTGTCCAAGAGAAGGTGCTTTTGGTGAAGTAAATGTGGTGGCAGGTTGGGGAAGAACCAGTCCTCCTAATTCCCTTGTCTGTCCCAAGCAGAAATGTCAGCAAGACTGTGCAAGCCAAGCTAGGAGAACATATCACGAATATCAACTAATTCCACTGTATATTCGAGGGGGGAATTGCCCATGATTTTATCTTGCCATACCAAAATATTTTCTCCATTTCCAAGCACCCTGTAAGGCTATTTTTGGAAGGTGGCAAGCCCTTTTCAATGAGACGACTTTGAAGTATTTATTCTAGAGTAATTGGCTAACTGGATGGTGTTTGTTGGAGTAGAGTTGCCAAAGAATTTTGCCACCTAAGGCAATGTTGGCTAGGCCAAGGTCTCTAATATGGAGACCTCCTTCCAGCTTTGGCCTTTTCACTGTGTCCCAACTAATCAAGTGAAATTTCCTCTTGTTCCCTTTGCCTCCATGCCAAAGGAAGTTTCTAAGCAGCTGTGAAATCTAATATGTGATTGTCTTTGGAGCCAAGAGGAAGGAGGCCTGATAGCTAGGGAGAGAGGAAAGGACGGACTTTAAGAGGATTAACTTGCCAACGTAGTTGAGCCACTGCCCACCCCATGCAACTATCTTGGTTTTGATCTTGCTGATGGCTTCAATCCAAAGTGAGGCTCGGTTAAACCCCAGGGTTAAAGGCAGTCCCAGGTATTGTATTTTGTCCCAGGAGGCATAGCCCAAAAGGTCTACGATTCTAGCAATTTAGAGGATGGTTTTCTCCTATGTATTCCAACTGTACATTGCACCTTTTCTTTTATTAATAAGCGCTCCTGAAATGATATAGAAGCTTTGCAGGATCCCATTGAATTCCTTTGCTATTTGTGTGGAAGCTCCTCCCAATAGTAGATAATCATCTGTGAACAAGGCATGATTGATTGGTTCTATTCCATTCGTTGGTCGGATGCTGGGAGAGTTCCTTTGTTTCTTTCCACTAACAGTTTCTTGCTCAAGGTGTCTGCCATTATTATGTACAAAAAGGGATATAGCGGGCATCCTTTCCTAATCCCCCTTGAAGCTTGGAAATAAGTGGTAGGTGGGCCATTTACCAACGGGGCAATCCAAGGTTTATCAATGCAAGGCTTAATCAGGTTCACAAAAGCTGGGCTGAATCCGAAGGAGAGAAGAACTTTGTAAAGAAATGACAGTTTAACCCAATCAAAGGCATTGGTCATATCCAACTTGATCAACATCCCTTGCCCCTTCCTCTAGTGAATGGAATGCATGGATTCCTATATAAGTATCACATTATCCAAAATACGTCTTCCTGCTACCAACCCTCCTTGACTGGGAGAAATAAGCTTACTTAGCAGGGGTTTAATTCCGTTTGCAAGCAATTTAGCAAGAATTTTGAAAGAGGCATTACATAACGAAATGGGTCTAAAGTTGTCAAAGGTAGTTAGATTCACTTCTTTGGGTATTAAGGCAAGAAAGGTGGATTTGGTGTTGCCTCCCACGTTTTCCTTTTTCTGGAAAGCCTTTGCCATTCTTAGAAGGTCAGATTTGATGATTGTCCAACATGCTCTGTAGAAATGTGTTGAGAAACCATCGGGGCTTGGGGCTTTGTCAGGCTCCATGTCCCAAATTACATTATTGATTTCCTCCCCAGTGAAGGGCTTCATAAGATTTGAGTTATTCTCCTCATTAACCAAGGAATGGATCTGGGAGTGGAAGTCATTGGAGATCGCCTCATCTCCTGTTCCATCCTCTGCATATAACCGTTGAAAGTGAGTTTTAGCAGCTTCTTTAACTTGGGAAAAACCTTTGGCGACTGTCCCATCTGCTGAGGTGATTTCTGAAATGTGATTCTGGGAGAGGCGGGCTTTGAACTGCCGGTGAAAGAAGGTTGTGTTTCAGTCACCAGCTTTCAACCATAGGCTATGTGACTTAAGCCACCAAAATTCTTCTTCTTTTCTGAAGGAGCTGAAAGAAGCAAGTTGGGAAACTTGTTCTTTCTCCAATTCTTGTGTGGTTATGTGTTTGTCCTCCATCTCCAACTGTAATTCTGCTAATTGTTGGACAACTTCTTTTCTATATGTGGTGAAGGTGTTGGGAGTCGTTTTGACCCAATCTTTCAGAGTTGCTTTGGTTGCTTTCAATTTTTGCTCCCAAACATAACTGGGTGACCTGATGACCGTAGTGGACCAAGCCTTGGAAACAACTTCCATAAACCCATCCTGCTCAATCCACAAAGGGCTGAAGTAGAACGGTATAGGCCCCAAGTTTTCTTTCTCATCCAGATGTAAGAGGATGGGTTTATGGTCTAAGGTGAGCTTTGAAAGGATTGTTGATGACACTATTCTCTTATCCATCAAAAGAGTGCTCTGCACTAGGAATCTGTCAAGCCGGGCTAAGATATGGGCTGCCCCTGTTCTGTTATTGGTCCAAGTGTATAACCCCTTCTTGGGTTTAAGATCAAGAAGGTCCCACTGCTGAATTATGTCCTCCACAATGGGAAGCATTGAATCTATGCTATTGTTGCCCCCTCTTTTTTCTTTTGGGTCAAGAACGATGTTTAGATCTCCTGCGATTACAATGTTCATGGGAGAATAGTTGTCTATGAAATCGAGAAGTGTTTGCCAACACTCTTTCTTCTCAAGGTACAGAATAGGAACATAAAGATTAAACATGGCGAAAGTGAGTTTACTTGCTTTATGTCAAAGCTCGGTGTAAATCCAATGTTGAGTCTTGAAGGAGCTTTCCAGCTGGAACAATTCCTTCATCCAGACTGTGGCAAGTCCTCCTGAGGTGCCCCTTGCACTTACGACCATCCCCGCTTTGAACTTCCAATTTGTTCCACTTAAATCTAGAAGGGCTTCCCCTCTGATTTTTGTCTCTTGGAGCATGAGGATCTCTGGGGATTTTATTTTCATGGGATCTTTAACAGCTGCAGCCTTCGTAGGATTCCCCAAGCCTCTACAGTTCCAAGAGACTATACGCATTATTTATTTGGGGTAGTGGAGGAGAGGCCTCCCTTTGGTGGCTGTGCTCTAGTATTTCGACCAATGGAAATTTCTAGAGTGGACTGACTTCCTTGCATTTTTTGGCTCTCTGCTTCTTCCTCTCTTGCTTCTTTGAGGGATTTCCTCCCTGCCCGCTTCGAGGGCCTTTCAAATGTCTCATCTTCTGATGAGCTTGACAATTCTAGGGGCTTCTTTCTTATCATGTCTGCATAAGAGGGTAGCGAAGAGCCTCTTACTGGGGAGTCGGTTTGAGTAGGGGGAACCCCTGCATTTCCTTCCTCGTTTAATGAGGGATTGACCTGATGTTCCGCGTCACTTTCTATAACAGGGGATTCTTCCTGTGTGTTGAGAGCTGCGAAGGAATTTGAGGGAAGATCTATTCTAGGGGGTGCTGCCCCTTTCGGCTATAGCCCTGTCGATGACACAATGGGTCCTGCTTGAGCTTCTTTCCCTCTCGGCTTGCTAGGCTACTTTGATGAGGCCGTCCTCTACACCGTTGTCCATTGATCTCCTTTCATCTTCTCTGCTTCTTCCTCAATTTTCTTTTTACAGTTTCTTGCAAGGTGCCCATATCCATGGCAATGGCTGCACTTGAAAGGTAGTTGCTCGTAATCCAGTTCTTGCACATGAGACCATTCTACCACTGTTAGTTTTATGGCTTCTGGAAGACCAACTTCCAGATCAACCTCGAAACATATTCTGGCACAAGAGTATTGTCCCTTCCTATCTGCTCTATCAATGTATTTTCCAAGGGTGTTTCCGATGGATTCTAAAGATTTCGGACTCCAACAGTGCAATGGTAAATGAGGGAGGCGCACCCAGACAGGGACAACCGAGGGCACATCTTGGGCTGGGTCAAAGTCCGGTGTCCATTTGTTCAGATATAGACCTTGGAGACCCATAAAGTATGGCCCGTTTCTAAAGATGAGGCTCCTATCTTCAATGTAGTCAAAAATGAAAACGAAATGACCCTTACCGACGAAGTGGCATTTTATTCCTTCTGAAACCAACGGTCTCTAGTTGCGTTGCACCAACATTTCGATGACTCTTGGTGATGGCCATAACCTAGTGAACTGGTCGATGAGTCCTCTTTCTGCGATATTTAGGGCAACATGACAGGGTTCTTCAACTAGAAGAGCGACAGTCGACATTGCTTCCATGTTCTTGACGAACTTCTGCTAGGAGGCTGAAATTGGAAGCTTGCTGCAGTCACCTACTCGCTGCTTGAAGGCAAGGAGCTCAGGAGGGAGGGAAGGAGGAGGCTCAGAGCCTCCCCCTGAAGCCATGGCTGTGAGGAAAGGTCGCAAAGGGGCACACACGGAGGCCAGCGGCGCGCGAGCTCTTAGGCGGATTGAAACAATGTGTATTCTTCTTTTTAGGGTGATGATTATGGACGCAAAAAACCACGAAGGTTTTTTTTAATTAAAATTTAGTGTTATGGATCTTAATATTAGCACAAGAAATTGTAATATATATATATATATATATATATATATATATATATATATATATATATATATATATATATATATATATATATATATATATATATAATTTGTCAGAGTTTTATTTTTATTTATTTTACATTTTTTGTTAGGTATTTAGGCTTTTATTTTTTTGCGTTTGATAGGGTGACAATAAAAGATATTATTCTTCTACTTATCATGGTTTTTTTGTTTATGTACTTATTTTGTACTTTTTCTAAATATATCTTTAGTTATTTTCTGCTTTTGATAGGATTCGTTGTGGGAGTTACATTAATAGTCTCACTATGTTATAAAACTAGATGTAGTTGTGAATCCCATTGGCCTAATTTTTATAATTGGGAACTCATCTTTTTTTAAAGGAACAACTATGGATTTTCTGTATTCAAGCTTCGGTGATCCATAATGAATTAAACAAAGTCTTTTGGTACAAATCACATGAGAGAATTTTTTGGCTGACGCGTTTCGAACCAACAAGTGTGGTTCATCATCAGGACCAGATGAAGAGGCAGACCATGGCAAAGGATTAAATAGAGAGCAATATAGAGAACCATGGATTTGTATTAAAATTTATAGCTTGAAGTCCATAACCTTGTACATCATCATCCAAAACCATCTATAGCTTTTATAACATCATTCATGTAGTACCCACAAATCCAAAAAGATTTATCATGACTTCCACTTGGTCTAGATTCCTCTATTCTAAGTAAACTAGCCTTATACAACTTCCAAAAGACGCCTAATATTACTATGTATTTACAAAACATTAAAACTAAAGTTGTAGCACTAGTCTATATCAACTTTTCCTGTGCATTCATCTTAATTGACTCGACATTCTCTGAATTGGTTTGCGGGGATGCATGTTCATTCTGGAATCCCCGTCACCCTCAGTCAACTCCTGCATGCTAGAAGACTCCTCCCTTTGCATGTCAAAATCCTCTGAATCAACGCTACTGATTGCAATATGCCCTTCCTTCCGTCGGAGTTGGGTTATACAACTTGAAGTTTAACATCTTGACCGTTAGCTGCAATCTTTCCACCTTCAACTCCATTAAACCGATATTCTAGGACAGGAGCCCATATTGGGCACGAGATTCCAACAAGTTCATCTCCCAAATATGGTGGTCAAAGTAAGAAGAATTTCTATGGACAATGCCATTTGGGCAAATTGTCTATTTGTTTCCTATGCACCTTCATTCACTTGATTGGCCATTACTGAAATAAAGCTCAAAACTACCTTTGTGCCCTGGCAACTGAGAAGCTCGATAATTAAATTATCTTTAGCCTACTTGGATATCCATCTTTTATAACCATCTTGGACTAAACTTCTCGGGGCTTCACATCCTTTTATGCATTTAATGCATATCAACTTCACATACATTGAAAGGACCTAAGGATCTTAAACTTGTTTGTTCATTTTGGAAATATATACAATTGTCAAGGGAATTGATGATTGCAAGCATGCAAAGTTTAGAAAGATTAATGTGAAGAGATTTTTACTTGCATAGGCATCCACCTTAGCCATGGGAATTCTCCTCCATTTATCCTTTGAAAGTCATTTAATGGCATAATTATTCCAATTGTAGGACTTCTCTCATCGATCAATACTAATCATTGTTATTTAGCGCAAAGAAGAATTAAATTCTATTATCCTTGCCTATTATACGTTCTTACCTTGGTACTGGTAGCATCCCGTACATTTATTTGAGCCATTAATCCTATAATTAATTTCATCCCTTGTGATATTCCTTTGATTTTCATGGAAAATGTTTTATAATGGGGTTCCTATCATCCAAAAATAATTTTCTTTGATCCAATGTGACGCCTTTATTGGCCAAGGAATCTGCCTAAGAGTTGAGGTGTTTTTTACATGAAAAAATTCATTTTTTTTTGATCTTGGCACACTGATGATAAATTCTTTGCAGGATGGGAGGTTGGAGATGATCCAAATCCCTGTCAAGTTTATTCATCTGTTGTATTACTATCATGGAGTCCCCAAAGACCTATAAATGATGGATACACCTGGACAAAGCTAGTTCTAGGCCTTGCCATAATGCTAAGTATTTCTCTTGGTTATTAGTTGAATCTCCTAATCCCCAAGCATACTGAATCTCCCTTGCTTCACTGGGGTGAAATTTAACCCCTCCCGCTCCTGCCACCCCTAAGAACCCATATTTGTTTTTTATAGAAAAGCAAACTCAAAAATAAGGTTGACCCATCCTGACATAATTAAATGAAGAACATAATTTTAGGTACCTTGTGAGGACCATGCAATAATATTCCTAGATGATGCATCAAGGATATTTATTATAACCAATACCCACATTTGACAAACCCCATGTAGGGGAGAAGCATGCCCATTAGGATTTGAGCTTTGGCCATTGTCACAACGACTACTCCAAGTTGTTAATACACCACCATTGGGTTGATAAAATGTTGGAATCATTCTCATCCCACCCTTCACACATAAGTGAGATTGTTGATACCTTTCCAACACCAATAGATGCACCCATGAGACTTAAAAACCTCAAAAATGCAAGGGAATCCCTATGCTCTATTCCATAGTCTCCATGATCAATGAAAATTGAACCTGGATAGGCATAAAGATACTCCACTTACTTTAGCAATATGACATTATCTCATGTTAAGTATTGGCCTTATTATTGTGGTTGTTTCCTAGACATTAATAAAAAAATATTATCCTATTTATCTAAACTAATAATTCCACATAAATATGTTTTTATTATTTTTTTTTGTGTGAAATAAAATTATATTTAAGATTTAAAAAGATGCATTATAACAAATTTTGGTTTTCCTTGGTCTGCCACTTGGGAAACTAGACCAATGGCATAACCATAGTTGTTTCAACATTCAAACATAATGTCTTTTAAATTTCAACAAAAAAACAAAAATTCTACATTAATAGATTGAGCACCATGGTCTATTGACTAACCTATAAAACAAAACCTGACAGAGAAAACTTAAAAAACTAATCTGATTTGAACTTGTCGTTTAGATTGGCTCCTTGTTGCTAACGGGAGAGCCTCTAGGGTCCAAAGGAAGTCCTAGATGGTCTTCAATATGTCCTAGGCATTTGTTAGATTCCACATGTGGTGAGTTGTAACTCATCTAGCATAAGAATAATTTCCTCTTTGGCCTCAATTCTGTCAAGTAAAACTCAGCTATGCAACAACTTCAAATGCTAATACATGTCAAGTATGTACATGTAATAATTGTAGCAATCTCTAGTATGCTTAGTACCAGGTATCCAATCATCTATTTTTCCTATTAATTTTGTATCAATAAAAAATTCTCTTTCACTAGTTATATCATGCTCCACATGAGTAATTTCATCTTGAATTTCTTGAAGAGTGTTGGCATAGTAGCACTGCACTAAACTCTCTACCTACTACTAGGTGCAAGAGCCCCCCTAATCCAAAAAGTAAGAAATTACCCACCAACTCTTGGCGTGGTGGTGAGGCATAATGGATAAGCACCAATTAGGAGTTAAAGGCCCAAAGAAGATAAGAAATCCCCTGAAGGGAGAAAAGAAGGGAAAAGAAAACCTGCAAGGGTTAGATATTAGAGACCCTTGGATGGAGATAGGGAGGAACCAAAGACAAGAATATTGTGGGAGAGGAAGACGACCAGAGAAGCAAAGTCAAACTAGAGTGAAACTTGTTGATAATACTGAGATGGGGGGGCTAAATCAATATTATGTTATTGTCAATAATTTTTATCTTTAAGAAAACATTTGATTCACGTAAATCACGAAACACATATCTTTACATAAGAAACACTTATATAAATTTTCTTTGTAAATATTTTGTAAACTGCCTTATGCAAAGTAAGCACCAACTTACAACTTTTGTAGGCACCAACCTACAAGATATTTCAGTCCCCAAGGTGAGCACCAACTCAACAACTTCATAGGCACCAACCTACATGAGACTCTAATCCTCTCAGTTGAGCACCAACTCAACGATTTGTCGACACCAACCTACTTGTTCAAGATACTTTACAATTTACTCTATGTCACACAAATTTCCTTTATTCAGTAGGAGTTGTGACCCAACCATGATACTCTTAGATTCACTCCTTCAAGCATGATCACAACCACTTATTCTTTTGATGGCTTGCCACAATCAAGGTGCACTACAACACCGATCTTTACTTTGCTAGTTAGTCATTCCAACTATCCACAATATTACCCTACGAGGTTGCACATTGGTCAAACAACACTTGCATAATTTCTACATTGTGAGGTCATATTCCACCTCTTCCCTTTAATATGACCTTGACATTTTCCTTGAATCTCACTAGCTCGATCTTCTTCAAATTCAAAATTCAACCTCATAACAGTCCTACAAAAATTCCTCCAACAAGACTAGGGCTCGACCTCTATCAATTGTACCAAAACTCAACCTCCAAGATAGGCCTGAAATTCAACCTTTAAGATATGAATACTTGATCCTCAAGGAAGGCCTAAACTTATCCTTCTCCATACCAAAAACTTTGCCTTCTGAAACTTGACTTTAACATAAAGTAATTAAACCTCCAATAAGGTTGACACTTGACCTCCAACAGGGCCTAAACTCAGCTTCAAAAAAAGACCAAGACTCAGTCTACAGTAGGACTAAAATTTGACCTCCAATCAAAATCAAGACACTTCCCAAAAATTGTGTCGAAAACCATTTTAATTTTTTTTTTCCAATAACCCTTCCCATAAAAATCTCTTCAACTTGGCTTCACTTCACTTTAGTTCATGGGGTATGAACCCGTTGATGGCAAAAAGATAACCTCATCAACATTTGGGAAGGCCATATGGCCAGAGTCTCAAATTAGACTCTTATTTGTTTAAATGATCGCTTTGACTGATTACATGTACTTAAAGGATATTAATCAAATCTTCCAGCCATAGAGAGTCCCCATTATTATGATGAAAATAATAAAGTAAAAATGGGGTGTTAAGCAACCATATCACAAAATAGAAGACAATATAGGTCAACGACTTGAGAATTGGCCATTTTGAGGGGTAACCTCCTTTACATCACATAAATGAACAATTCTAAGATGATACAAGTGACAAGATCTCCTTTCTATATATAGGATTCTAAGGGGTCACAATATAATCAAAGCCTACATAACAATAATAATGTAAGGGCACAACAATAACAATAGTGGGTTTCTATGAGGCACAACAATAACAATATGAGGGCTACATTAACAATAATGATAAGGGGGCTCCACTAATAATAACAATAAGGGGGATACACTAGTATTATAGGGACCTAACATGCCCTCTCCTTAAAAAAAATTGTTGTCCTCAACACTTGAATAGTTCTGAATGCTTTCGTATAAAATTCTCACCCTCCCATGTGGAATCTTTAGCGGGTAAGTTCTTCCACTTAATGAGATACTTTGAAATTTATAGATTTCGTAGTTGTTGGGTTCTTGTTTCCGTGACTGCTTCAAGCTCCAATATGTGTTTTCCTTCTTCGTCAAGTTCTGGAGATATTGTTTGAACTGAGAGTTTGTCACCGATAACCTTCTTTAAAAGGATGAAACATGGAAAACTGGGTGTATCTAAGAAGATGCAAATAGCTCCAATTTATATGCCATATACCAATATTTTACAACACCTTGTAAGGACCATAATACTTGGGTGATAATTTATTATCATTCTTAGCTTACTTGAGGGAAATTTATTTGCATGGTTGTAGTCGTAAAAATACCCAATCACCTATGCCAAAACTTCTTTCATTGCGACGCTGATCTACTTGTTTTTTCATTCGATTATGCGCCAGATTAAGGTTATCCTTTAAGAGTTGGAGAACTTGTTGTTGATTCTCGATGTGATCTTCCACAACTTGAACCTTAGAATTTTCTCTTAAAGATGATGTGATGGACGGTGGATGATATCCATAAAGTGCCATAAATGGGGTCATTTTTGCTACAATATGGAAGGAAGTGTTATACCGCCATTCAACTAGAGGTAACCACTTGACCCATTGTGTTTGTTTATAAGATACATAGAAACGAAGATATCCTTCCAAACATTTGTTCACTATCTCAATTTTCTCGTCAGATTGAGGATGATAAGATGAGCTATGAGCTAATTGAGTAGCAATACAAGAAAATAATTCCATCCAAAATTTTCCCGTGAAAATGGGATCTTTGCCACTTACAATAATCTTTGTATTTCCATGTAGCTTTTAAATTGTTTCCATAAATGCAGTAACAACTGTACTGATTTTAAAAGGACTAGATAATGCACAAAAGTGTGCATACTTGGTAAATCTATCAACTACCACCATGATGACACTCTTTCCTTTGGACTTGGGTAAACTTGTGATAAAATCCATTGAGACCTCCTCCCAACGCTGGCTTGGAATGAATAAAGGTTGTAATAGACCGAGGTATTAATTGTCTCAACTTTATTTTGTTGGAAAACCAAACATTCCGCCATAAAGTTCTGAATATCAGATTTAAAGCCATACCTAAAAAAAATCTTTCTTGACCTTGTGGTAAGTTTTTAAAAATTTTGAGTGCCCTCCTAAGGGGGAGGTGTGTAATTCCAAAAGAATCTTTTGTTTGAGTTGAGAATTATTACATAGATATAATCAATTTTTGTACCATAATGAACCATTTTTCTAGATAAATATATGAGATGTTCTAAGATCTTGCTACAAATTTTGAATAACTGTCCACACCTCTTTGTCATTCTTCCATTCATTTCTTGCTTCAATTATCCGATCATGTTGGATAAGAGAAATGGCATAGAGCAATGCTTCCACATCCTCATTCTTTCTTGAGAGTGCATCTGCAACAACATTTTTCTTCCCTTTTTTGTAGATGATTTCAAAGTCATAACCCAACATCTTTGTGACCCATTTTTGTTGTTCTTCTTAAGATAATCTTTATTCCAAAAAGTATTCAAGACTATCATGATATGTTTTTACCTTGAAATGTCTTCCCATTAGGTAATGTCGTCATTGCTTTAGTACATGTAGTATTTCCAACATTTCCTTCTCATAAAAAGGTTTGTGTAAATACTTTTCCCTTGATTGGATGACTTTCAAAAGTAATGAGTCTTCCTTCTTGCATTAAAACAACACCAATTCCATTTCTCAAGGCATCACATTCCACAATAAAAGTTTTTGTGAGGTTTGGTGTAGCGAAGACCGGTGCTTGGATCATTGCCTCTTTAAGATGTTAAAAGGCCTTAGTTGCTTCTAGAGTCTAAGAAAATGCATCTTTCTTCAATAATGTTGTCAAAGATGCTACTATTCTCCCGTAATTCTTAACAAACTTATGATAATACCCTGTCAACCTAAGAAATCCTTGAAGATGCTTTAGGGTTGTGGGGATTTTCCATTCCTTAATGACTTTAATTTTATTTGGGTCTACCTTAACACTCTCATGAGATACAATATAACCTAAATATTCCACCTCCTATACTCCAAAGAAACATTTGGAGGTTTTTGCATATAATTGTTTCTCCTCCAATAGTTTGTGCACCCTGTCAACATATTGAACATGATCCTTCCAAGACTTGATGTAGATTAGTATATCGTAAAAACATATTAACACAAATTTTCTAAGGAAGGGTTTGAAATGAAATTCATCAAAGCTTGAAATTTGGAAGGTGCATTAGTAAGACAAAAAGGCATGACCAAAAATTCATAATGAAATTCATGAGTTATGAATGCTATTTTCAGAATGTCTTCAGTCTTCATTCTAATTTGATAATATCCTAAATAAAGATCTAGCTTGGTGAAGTAAATTTCTCCATGCAATTCATCCAAAAATTCACCAATGGCAAGAACGATAAATTTATCTTTAATAGTGAGCTTGTTGAGCTCCCTATAATCCATACACATACGCCATGGTCCATCCTCATTATGCGCCAATACTACTGGTGCAAAGAAAGAACTTTGGCTAGGTTGAATTATACCGACCTCTAGCATTTTTGCAACCATACATTCAATTTCACTCTTTTGGGCATAGGGATATCTTTAAGGCCTGATTTCTAGAGGAACGATTCTTGGAATCAATTTAATAGCATGACCATGATCACAAATTGGTGGGAGGCCTTTGGGAGTCTCAAATACCTTTGAATGCTTGACCAATATTCTTTGGATATCTGTAGAAATGGATGATTTCGATGTTTGAACATCTAGTGAGAATAATTGTGCAATTATGCCTTGTTGTTCTTTCTTCAAAATATTTGTCATGTCATTAGAGATGATTATCTTCCTTGGTTTCCCTCCGATGTCCCTTAATTCAATTTCCTTTCCTTCCTAGGAAAATTTCAAGAAAAGTTCTTGAAAATTAAAAGCTATCATCCCCAAAGATTGTAACCATTTTAGTCCTAATACAACATCAACACCGCCCATTGGAATGGAAAGCACTGGACTATTCAATACATATTCCCCCATGTTTTGATTGATCTTATGACACCTCCTTGAGCAATTTATAGTTCCTCCAGTTGTAACCATCACTTGACACTCCGGTGCTGGATATAGAAAGCAATTCAATTTTGTGGCAATCTTAAAATGAATAAAATTATGGGTACTACCAAAATAGATCAACATTATTACCTTTTTTTTCTTGTAATATACTTCTATCTTGAGAGTTTGGGGAGTGGTAATTCCTGCCAATGCATTATAAGATATTATCAGATTCATTTATTCTTTCTTCGAGGTTGGTTCCTAGTGTAGATCCTCTTATTTTGATGATTCTTGTTCCTTCTCTTCCTCCTCTTCAAAATCTATGTAAAATAATTTCTTCTCAGCACACTTATAACCCTTAGTGTATTTTCTATCACAATTGTAACAAAGACCTTTTGCTCTTTTTTCCTCTAGTTGTTGTGTTGTAAACCTTGTAGGTTGTGGGAGGCTAAGAGAAACAACACTTCCATCTTTATAGTTGTGAGTGGTAGACTTCCTTGTTGCCATAATTTTGCTTTCAACTTTCTTTGCTACCTTGAATGCCTTCTCTAATGAATTAGGTTGCCAAAGGAAAACCTCATGTTGGATGTTATCCTTCAAAGTCCCTATGAAGACATCAATCCTATGCTCCTCTGGAATATCATTTACCTTGATTATCAATCTTTGGAAGTCCTCAATGTGTTCCGCCATTGAACCCTTTTATTTGAGATTAATCAATTGGATAAAGAAGGTATTTCTCTTTGTATCCTCATAACCAATTCTTCTGCAAAAATTGTCCAAGTGAAAATTGAATTACGAGAACAAAGCCATCGATACCACACAACCGATTTTATTCTAAATATAAAAATGCAATGCTTACTTTTTGTATGTGTGGCACATTGTGTAGATCAAATAATTGCTCCATTTGTAGTATCCATGTTACCAGATCCTTGCCATCAAACTTCCTCATGTCAATCTTTGGAATGTGGTTGGTATTAAACCCAACATTAGAGTCTCCAAAAATCATAATTCATATTCGTTTTGTCCTCATCATGATTTTCATGGATTACCTTGTCACCATTGTGAAGCCTTTCTTGCAATAACTTTGCTAACCCTTCCAATTTGACATTCATCGCATCAATGTCTACTTTAAAAAACTACCATATATGATTTCAAACCATCCTTCAAGCCTCCCATGTTTCCTTTTATTTTTCTTCTAAACCATCCATCTTATCTTCTAGTTCATTTTTGGTCACTCTTTGCTAGAGCGAAATTTGTTGCGCTTGGTCTCATAATTTTGATATATCATGTTGCATTTCTTCCTCTTCTTTATGGGTCATAGTAGAGATTTTTGGTTTCTTCCTAGGCGTGTCCATTTTTTTGTTTCAAGGATTTTTGGAATCAAACAGTGATATCTATGGTTCACTACTCCCTTTGAATCACTTCAAAACGATTTTTGAATCTAAAGTTATGTAAAATTTAAAAAAATACACACCTTTTTCTTGCCTTTTAGGAGCTCAATATTGAAATTGTTGCATCTCTGTAATTTTGGATCTCCAAGGTCTTAAATTTCTTCCTATTATAACCCTCTAAGTATTCTTTCCAATTCCACAAGTCGAACCAATATTGCATTCTTCAAGAAAAAGTTATGCCCAATCTCCCATGATGACCTGATTATAGACTAGTTTAGTAGATCTAACTTGTACAAAATGCCACGTGTCACTGTTTTAACCTTCAACCTTGAAAATGACAGAAAAAACCTACAGTCTATGCAATTGCAGTTACTTTTTATGAAATTTAAATTTGATTCTCAGAGAGAAGTTTATGACGATTTTACCTAGGTCACCTATTTGAGATTGAATTTTGGAGTCTGTAAAAACCCTAACTTCTTCAGACCATATCTCAGAAAATATAGCGAAACAAGATTTGAAAAATTTCCATGAATTTCACCATGATTTTGGCCCTACGTGGTCGAAATTTCAGCTTTTGGATCCTCTTAGAAAAAAAGTGACAACGAAAATTCCAAGATGACCTGATTGAAGCAGTGAAATCCTAGAATCTAAAGCTCTGATACCTAATGTTATGCAACCAGATCACAAAATAAAAGAAAAAGATAGATCAACCACTTGAGAATTAACCTATTTAATGGGGAAACATCTTTTACATCACATAAATAAACAATTCTTAGATGATACAAATGGAAATACCTCCTTTCTATATATAGGAGTCTAAGGGGTCACAATATAATTAGAGCCTGCATAACAATAATAATGTAAGGGTACAACAATAACAATAATGAGCTTCTATGGGGCACAACAATAGAAATATGGGGGCCACACTAGTATTATAGGTACCTAAAATGGGGGTTGTTGTTTTGCCACAACAATGGTGACACACGAGGAAGAAGCAATTATCTATGCTTAAAAAGATAATGAGATCAAATTTACCAAAAGGTTAAAATAATGAATTGTTTCATGCCTTCAAATGATAAAACATTTCCCATGGGTCCCACATTAATTATCAAGCAATATAAGTTTTAAGAAGATAAGTACTTGAAATAAATTGAGTCTAAAACCATGAATCCATGTTTTTAAGGAAATATTTAATTTTAAATTTACCTCACGTGAGTGGCGGAAAAGGTATAGATAGGAAGTTTTAAAGAAAGTATACATCCATTGATATAAATAATCTCCTTTACCCAACATCGCTTCGCTTTTAGTGAGCATCCATAACCCCGATGAAGTTGTCTTAGTACCACACAAGCATAGCTCTGCTGCCAACGAGCCTGTTAAGTACCCCAAGTGCTTTCAACCCTCTTTTTTCACCCTTTTGATAAACTTTATTTAGAGAATTGCTTTTTTCTTCTTGATCTGATCTTGCTAGATTGTTCTCCATGATTTTAGTTTTCAAACGAGCTGTCCTTGGCCTTATATGACTAAATAAAATTCAAGATAAAACTCTTCAAAACGAGAATATTCAAAATATTTATGTTAAAAAAATACATGCTTAAAGATAATTTAGATATTATATATATATATATAATATATATATAAAAATAAAAATATATACAAATTATTAACACTAAATACAATTTTAATTTTAAACTATTTTAATATAAAAAATTAAATTAAATAATAATAAATAAAATAATTAGTATTTACAAATTAACATGAAACATAATTATACGAATAATTAAACTTTCTTTAAAACTATAAACTAATTAATACAATATTAATTTATTTTGTAAAAAGATTTATATTAAAAATGATTTAATTATAATAATTAAAAAATATATAAAATAATTTAAAAAAGCATTATAATAGAACTTAAAAACCTATGGTGATGAAAGGCACGTGAAGTTGATATAATAAAGAGCTAGGAATATATGATAAAGGAGTCGTGTATGGAGGTGGAGGAATGTTTGGTAATTAAAAATGGCTGGAATCTGGATAAAAAATTTCATTTTTTTTTTTTTTTATAGATACAGTGTTTGAATCATGTTTTGATGATGGAAATAGATTCAACACAAGCAAAAATCTTTGAAATACCTAAAATTATGAAGTTTAACAGCTTTTACTTAAATTTATAAAAATTCCTGCCAATTTTTTTCAAAATATAACCAAAATTTCTGTAACTTTCAAAACAAAAAAACATAATCATTAAACTACAGCTATGATAAAGGAGGATGGACACAAGTTATGGAGAAGGGAGAAATAAATAACTCGGGTGCCCAGATAAATGATAAAGGAGGATGGACACAAGTTATGGAGAAGGGAGAAATAAATAACTCGGGTGCCCAGATAATAAGGAGAGGGGAGAGGAGTGGGGTTCTACGTGGAGTATGACCTTTTTCTCTATCATATAAATATAAAAGTCTTACTATGTGAGGAAGCCCATAAGGTTAGACAGCAGTAGGTTTTTTAAAATTATAATTTGTATTTGATTCCAGGCTGTATATAAATTTATTATTTATAAATTTTATTATATTATGTTTTTTATCATACATATTATAATATTTGTATATTAGTTTTTACTTTAAGTAGTCAGTATAATAGTTAATTAAAAATTAAATTAAATAAATAAATTACAATTAATTAAGATAAATCAATTAAATATTAATATTTATAAATTTAAAATTAAATTTTAGTAATCTATATTGTAAATAATAATATTTTTTAGATTAATATATATCATTAAGTTTTGATTAATGTTTCGAATTTTTGTCTCGAGGATGAATCATATTAATAGGTTCGAAACATTAAAACGTCGACCAATTCTTAATGATGTGATTAATCTGAAAGTCAATCATATTAATTGGTTCGAAACATCGAAACGCCAACCAACTCCTAATGATGTGATTAATCTAAAAGTCATTATTATTTGCAATTTAAAATCAATTAAATTTACAAAAATAAAGTAAAATAAATTTTGTACATTATTAAGACTAGATGGTGAAAATCCCTCAAACATTGAATAGGCAACATTTGCAAACCGTAAGTCCAAACTCAGCGAAATTAGAGTCGTTGGAAAACTGGCAGGAAACCACACTCAATGAAGCAATTGAAGCGAAGAGTCGAGAAAAATAAAAATCTCACGAAAATAACAATATAACAACATGAAGGAAGTGAAATGACCAAAATTTACATATAGGGTTCCCATTATTATTATGCAGATAATAAAGTAAAAATGGGGGGTTGTTGTTTTGCTGCAACAGAACCACAAAATTGATCCTTCACTTGCTTGGACATACCCAAATTAGATTGAACGAGAGAGTTCTAGATTCCTCCACATAACTCCTATATATAGTGCATTTGACCCCCAAAAGCAGGGTTGATCTGCCCACTAGTTGGGCCGACTCCTGCATTGGCAGGACTGGTTGGTGCAATTGGCAGATGTATAATAAATGTTAAAAAAATAATTTTTCCTCAACTGTGAGGAGTTATAGGGAGTTCCATATACTATTGGAAAGGTATCAAAATAAATTTTCCAACAATATATAGCTAGGTATTTGGAGTAGAAATGCATTCAAAGATAGGGTATCCAAATGGAGCATAAAAAATAATAAACAAAATTTCGAGAAGGTGTGCCATATATCGTCAAAAAGGTCTCAAAATGTGCTACTTGATTATGTGATTTCCTTTTTCATTTGTGAATCCTTGTCATAAATAAAAAACCATTTTCAACAAAACTCTCCTCGAGAGCAATTAAAATAGAAGCAAGAGGAGACTTAGATAAGAAAGTCCAGTGATGAGGAACAAGAGCAAAAACAACAAGTCCCAAAGGAAGCATGAAGGAAAGAGGCCCAAAATAAAGGAAACAATAATAGAGAAAGCAAATAAACAAGGGAGAGAGGGAAATCATTATCAAGTGAGAGGGCATAAGGAAGAGAATTGAGGCCATGAAGATTGATGATGTACCACTCTTTAATACATGAAATCCAGATTTTACAACCCCCTTGTGTCGAGAATGACCTTTGTTGAGAATAAATGACTTCATATGAAAATGATGAGAGCGATGTATGAGATGTATGACTATTACTAGACTCTCTAACTACCTCAAACTGCCAAATTTGCACATCATTAAAATGATAAATCACTATTTAAGCCTTATCATAAAACCTATACTCATTCTAGTGGGATCTTGCATCATGGCCAATCTAAATGGCATGATCCATTATGAAGTGACCATTAAGTTGAGTAGATGTTCTTGGGGATGGTGCATGGACACATCCATAACCCTGTGTACTTGATGGGATGAAAACCATGTGTTCTCCACTTGTCCCATCTCTAATACCCCATCCAGGGGATGTTTTTTCAAACTTTATTTATATACAATGATTATTATTATTGCCCTTCAAGACCAACTTTGGTCTATTGAACCTATAAAGTTAAATCAATTAATTTGGTTTATGATTTCACTTTATGATCAAATACCATGGAGATGAATTCAAGTTTTCTTTGATTTTTATGGGTCAACAAGTTATGTAGTTTGGTTTTATTACAAATGTTTTCAAAGTTAGATGTAATGTCTTTATAAGTATGGCACTCCAGGATAAAGTGATTTTCATACTACTTTATTCATTTCACATACGTTATAGATTATTTTGTTCCAATGTATTTTAGGTGTTGGTCAATGACTTGTTTCATTATGAAGGTCATGGGAATTTGTTCATCTTTGAAATATTTATTTTCTTTTTTGCACTAAAAATTTCTCTTATTCTAAATCTCTATATTTCTCCACATTTTCTTTATAATAAACTTAGTTATGATGGTGATTTAAATAATATTGATATCTTAGAGGGAATCTTCTCCCACTATCCCCTAATGGTTTAACCAAGATATTGTATCAATAATCCAACCTATTTTGAGCCTTGAATGATCCCCTAATGCTTTAACCATGGCATTTCATCCTTAGTCCAATCTATTTTCAACCTTTAAGGGATTTTATTGAAGTTTGAAGTAATGATAGAAAGCCTCTCATTTATCATGTTAATTAGTTTGTACATGTATATTATGTGCTTGATCATAGCCTTACTCTAAATGGGAGGAAGCCTAGCTTCTAAAAGGGGGATAAAATAAGGTGCATTGGACATAATTCTAAAGTTATTTAGAATAAATTACTTATGGATTGGGGGTGATAAAACCAATCTTTTGCAACACCTTATAAGGGTCATAGTACTTGGGTGATAATTTATTATCCTTCTTAGGTTGCTCCAGGGACATTTGTTTGTATGGTTGTAGCCGTAAAAATACCCAATTACTCACATCAAAACTTCTTTCATTGTGATGCTGATTTGAGTGTTGTTTCATCCGATTATGCGCTAGAGTCAGGTTATCCTTTAAAAGTTGGATAACTTGATGTTGATGCGTGATGTGATCTTCCTCTGCTTGAACCTTATAATTGTCTCTTAAAGACGATGTGATGGATGAAGGATGATATCCATAAAGCACCATAAATGGGGTCATTTTTGCTGCGGTATGGAAGGAAGTGTTATACCACCATTCTGCCAGAGGTAACCACTTGACCCATTTTGTTTGTTTATCAAATACAAAGCAACAAAGGTATCCTTCCAAATAATTGCTCACTACCTCAATTTTCCCATCATATTGAGGATGATATGATGAGCTATGAGCTAATTGAGTACCAAGACAAGAAAATATTTCTAGTGAAAATGGGATCTTTGTCACTTAAAATATTCTTTGGGTTTCCATGTAGCCTTTGAAATATTTCTACAAATGCAGTAACGATTGTACTGGATTTGAAAGGATGAGATAGTGCATAAAAGTGTGCATACTTGGTAAGTCTATCAACAACCACCATGGTGACACTCTTTCCTTCAGATTTGGGTAAACCTGTGATAAAATACATTGAGACCTCCTCCCAATGTTGAACTAAGATAAACATAAGTACAATTACATATCCATCTCATCCTTAGACTCAGCCTCATAAATAAAAATAGAACAAGATACTTGTGCAACAAAAATAGAGCGTGGATTGGAAGAAGAGGCAACTCCACTTCTGATTGCATCACTACCAATGTCAAGAGCAACAAGAAAAAGTTCCAAATATGAGAATCATGCACCCACATCCCAAGCTGTATGAGGCCACTTGTATATTCTTCATCCCTACGAGACATAAGGCATAGATTTGAATGCACAAATACAAGATCTTTAGCCTTTTACAATCCTAACCTTTTATGCTTCATGGAATGAATGAAACCATAAGTGCTCCAAATCTTTTTCATTAATGAAAATATTTCCACTTGTGATAGAAGACGAGGTGTTAATATTTTTCAAATATACACCATTTTTCCCATGACAAGTCCACAATTTAAACAATTTCATGCTTGTCCTATCACTCAAATATGACATATCTGCAAAATTCTCTAATCCAACAACAAAATAGACAAATTGCTCCCTCACTTCAGTTTATAAAGAAGTTGGTAACAACCTTTGGAATGGTTTCTTCACTCTATTGGCCACCTCCTTGTCCTTATACAAGACCTTCCTCTTCCCATTACTTTCAAGAATGGATTCTTCATCATAAAATCTTGGATTTAGAGAATGTGGAAAAGTGTGCACCTGAGTGTTAAATTCATTCCACCTCATAAACAATGATGGATCTCACATGCTTTACAGAATCAACATTGACAAAAATAAGAGTGGGAGCCTCCTATGTAACAATTTCCACAATCTTCTCAACCATGGTATCCATACCATCGTAAGTCTCTCTTAAGAAAGGTATGTTTGTGTCTACATCTCGGAGAAGCTCAAATGCATGTAATATGAACTTGAGAAGGATATCCATCTTCCCCCACCAATCCTCACCAATCAATACCCCACACACGATACTTCGTTATTCTAAATTTACTTCTGTCCACTTAACCCAAGTCACACCCATCATCATACTCATTAAAGCAAGTTTGGCCTCAACAAGGTGGTGCAACATGATGAATTTTGAGGCATATCTTGTCTCAACAACTTTAAGCAACTTTAGTTGGAAGTAATATCAATATATTTCTTATAAGTGGTGGTTGATGATGAACTTTATGATCTCCCAAGCCAGTCTTATGATCTCCTTGATCCATGTAGTGTTGGTTTATTCTAAAATTATAATTAGATTATGGATAATGCAAGAGGTCCAAAATATATGATTATATCTGCCCTTAAGAATCAAGACTATATATTTACAAATATGTGAATTATTTGCAATAACTTGCACCACAATTTCTAGCTCTCCTTGCTCAACATCAAAAAATTAAAATTTTTGAAATGAAATTGTTATCTTTTACATCATTTGAACAACCTTCCACTCACAAAACATTGCTCTTTTGGTGATGATGCAATGCCATTGATTAATGACTTATGCCTTGTACTAGTCCATTCATATAAATGAATTGAAACCTCTAGTGGTACTCCATGAGCTATCATAATTGATTTGAGAACATCCCCACAAAGTTGTGTCTCTTTCTTGAGAATCACTATTCCAAGTTTTTCATAGTTTGGTGCCTTGAACCTTGAGAGATTGTGTTAATTTTCCTCGTCAAATCCTACCGATAGGAAGACCAAACCACATTAAGAGGGATACTATAAGCACAAATGGGCCTTTCCAATCTTGTATTAGTTTCTCCTCTCAATTGATTGTTGAGCATTTTCAACAATATGCTATCTTTACAGGTAGTAGAAAGTTTTGATAACTCTTCTTCAAGTTGTACCACCCTCCTCTTCATTACTTCATGGGAAACTCTTGGTTCATTACTAGCAGTGAAGTGAGTACTGCCACCAATACTATTTTTGCTTATTTTCTCCTTCAACCTTTGAGCATAATTATGCTTTTTCTCAAATGTAACCATCACCTCTAGATTTCCAATGCGTGCACAAAAATCAACACCCTTTTCCCCTTCATGCAAAACGTAAGATTGCCACTTTCACATAAATTGCACTTCCATTCACATGAACCCCCACCACCCATTTACTTGAGCTTGGTAACATACTTCCAGATATGATAGTATTCTTGTTGCTTGCTTGCTTGAGGAGCTCCAAGGACTTAAGGAATGACACAATGAATAAAATTTCTAGCCACAACCCTTTTCTTGCCATCCACAATTATCCTATTGCCTGAAAGACACTAAACCTTGCTCCTAATGCTCCAAAACATATGTGTAACATTTGATGTTGTGTTAGAAAGCTCTCCTTGCTTAAGAAAGTGTGAGGAATGAGTGAATGAAGTGATTTTATTATATAATATATATATATATATATATATATATATATATATATATATTATATATATATTTATATATTTATATTTATATATTAAAAGAGAGGTTATTAATGTTTTTAGAGAATTCTAAATTTATTTTCTTTAAATGAATATAAAAACTAGTTAAATAAGTTTTTAGAGTCATTAAATGCATTCATAGGTCATTAATTAATTGTTTTTAAAGCTATATAAAGGTTCACCCCTTCATGAGTGTTTTGATATGCCCACAATTTTTTTGTTTGTTTGTGAAAATGTGCATCTTTTTTCCAAAATGATTTGGAGTCATATTGTACGATGTTTCTAAAGAGGGAAACATTGTATGATATGGTCAACAACATTTCCAAGTAGTTTCATACCAATTTTTACGTTTGTAGGATTGATGTGTGGCCCAAGCAGGCATTTTTTGTAGGATTGATGCGTGGCCCAAGCAGGCATTTTTTGTAGGATTGATGCGTGGCCCAAGCAGGCATTTCCTGCAACATAGCTTTGTATATTATGTGTGATATAATTAGCAAAAAACATATAATGGTTAGTGATATTTTATTTCCTTATCGGACATCATAAAGCTTTGTGCAAAACATTTAGATGATAATGAAAACATCATTGTGTTCTAATTTACCCAACATATATCTCATTTATTATTTTATTTATTTATATTTACGCTCTCACAACGAAAGCTTAATCAATCTAATGTATTTAAGTTGTCCTCTTATTTACATCACAAGAATAAATCACCATCATATATGTAAAACCTCAAGTTGTACCCCACACATAAGCCCATAAATCCTAAGTTTAATATTGCATATGGTTAGCAAGGATAGTGTCTATGGTTTCACAGAGAAGGGTTTGTATGAGAGAAAGAGGAAATTGTTAATGTGGAATGAAATTTGAATCGCAAGATATGTTAGTATAGTAGTAAGAATTGCAAATTATGGACATCTTAGAAACAACAACCAAAACATAAATCCTAAGTTTAATATTGCATATGGTTAGTAAGGATAGTGTGTATGGATTCATGGAGAAGGGTTTGTTGGAAAGAAAGAGGAAATTATTTTTGTGGAATGAAATCTGAATCATAAGATATGCCAGTATAGTAGTGAGACTTGCAAATTGTGGACATCTTAGAAACAACAACCACAAAGAAATGAAGGCCACTTAAAAACTTAAGTTAGTGATTCATGGGATCAAGTTCACTTTAGAATGAGTGGCCACTTCACATGGGTCGTGATTCTTTATGTGGATTGTGGGTCTTATTTTCCATAGAGACTTCCATTTATCACCAATTTGATTAGGAAAGAATAATACACTTGCATAATCACTTATGCATCTAAGCTTATTAAGACAAAGATTGTTTATAAGGCATTTCTATCATCAAAAGCCTTTCAGTTTCATGCCTTGCGAACTAGCTTTGGCTTCTAGTTATTACATGTATATTCTTTCTTTTTATTTTTTAATCAAAGGTTTAACGTCGTTAGATGGCTTGGTCTATAACTCTTGGTTTACATTAAATGATCTATCTTTGGCTTTTAGTTATTACATATATATTATTTATTTTTATTTTTTAATCAAATGTTTAACATCTTTAGATGGTTTGGTCTAGAACCCTTGGTTTACATTAAATGGCCTATAGATAGTGACTTGTGGGGGCTTACCTTTTTGTAAATCCAAGGTCAAATGGCCACCTTGCAAGGAAAATCTCAAACCAATAGGAGCATCCAAACTACCAACAATTGGATTTTACCCTGAGACATCCTAAGGCCATAAAGTGTTTAGAAGAGGGTGGTAATACCAATTCACCTACAAGCCTAATCCCACTTGTAGTTGGTATATACGTGTTATTGCAAGTTATCTCACTGCATGGGCATATCCCTATGTTGAAGTTTCATTACAAATTAATACTCCATGTGTCATCTTTTTTTTATGCATGCATGAGAGAGAGCAATCTTATACACATAACAATTATAAGAAGAGTGAGCTCAAAATTAAACAACTCAACTTTTCTAGCGTTTTGTTTTGTTTTGTTTTTTGTTTTTTGTTTTTGTTTTGTTTTTGTTTTTGTTTTGTTTTTTTGTTTTTGTTTTTGTTTTGTTTTTTTGTTTTTTTTTTTTTTACAATGAGCCAAAATTTCACCCTTGTCCTCTCATTTTTTACAAAAAAATTGGTAATATGGGCCTTTAAAATGAGCCAAAACCCCAAAGCCAAAGTTGCATAGTCAAAGTCCTTGTCCATCATATAGAACTTAAAAAATTTATAGCAGATTTGGGAAATAAAAACTATTAAGAAAGAGTGGACTTTGCAGGCTCATTAACTTTCTCCACAATAACATAGAGATAATTTATAAGACATTAATTAGACCATTAATCAATATAATACTTTGTGGATCTGGTTGAACTTATTATATATTTTACACCACACTCTATTTTATAACAATTAAACCTATTTTTTTTTGCTAATATCCATCTCAACTCTCAATTTACTAGGTACCTAGAGGGGTCAAATATCTTTTCACCGTGAAAAGAGATCCATCATATAGAACTTAAAAAATTTATAGCAGATTTGGGAAATAAATCTATTAAGAAAGAGTTGACTTTGTAGGCTCATTAACTTTCTCCACAATAACATAGAGATCATTTGTAAGACATTAATTAGACCATTAATCAATATAATACTTTATGGATCTGGTTGAACTTATTATATATTTTACACCACACTTTATTTTATAACAATTAAACCTATTTTTTTTTGCTAATATATATCTCAACTCTCAATTTACTAGGTACCTAGAGGGGTCAAATATATTTTCACTGTGAAAAGAGATTTGATCTATCTCAACGCTTAGTAGATTAGCTTTTAGAAAAATCCAGAATTAAATGGTTCTAAATTGGTTTAATTATTAATTATAAGTATAATATAATACAATATTAATTATTATTTTTAATTATTTCATTTTTTATTATAATTTTTGTAGAATAAAAATATTTATTATAATTATAATATTTTTATTTTAATTTTATATAATTTGATTTAATAAAAATATTTAACATGTCATAACATTCTAAAAAAAATAAGGGGGGTGAGTCTTTTTTATAGAAGCTCTATTAACCCGAATTCACAATTTTTTATACATATATTACATATTTTTTTATTTATTTATTTTTTAATTTTTAATTTTTTTTTTTTTTTTTTTTTGGGCAAAGACTAAACTATTTATATTAAAGAAACTGAAAAAGTATTTAAAGAGGATTTAACCTCTGAGAGTGAGTGAGCAACTCTCTTTCAAAACTGTTCACAAAAAGCCTGTTCCACTGATTGTAAGGAACATGAGACAAAATGTCATCAACAGTAATAAACTTCAAAGCAGAGAGTAAAGTCATTACAGGCTTGGAATTCTACAAAAGTGCAAAACATATTAAAAAATACAGAGGCTGTGTGCTTGCTCTTCGGGAAGTGTCGCCAGCCTCGATACGCTGTGCCGCGGTCACCCAACGGATGTAGCCGAACCTGAAATACCATGTTCAAGACACGCATAGACAGAACAGAACATATATATAACCCCCAGACCAGGAGCCGAAGTTCTTACCCGCAGAACAACGATAATTACTTGAGACTTTTTGGACATTGCTCAGCTTCTTTGTCCGGATATCGCTCCTAGGTAACCTCCATCCCGGCCGGGATATCTTCAGGTCTTAGGATTCCTGGCGGCAATTTGAGGTACAGGATATTAGCAAAGGAGTTGTCAGGTTCCTTGTCCAAGGCTTGCTTCTGGGGTGAAGCCTTCGTGGTGACTTCCATTGCTGGTGGAACCTCAGTGGTTTGCTGAGCAATGTTCATGGGTTCCTTGCCCTTCATACTTCCTATTTCCTTTAGCACCTCTGCCTGCTCCTCAGAGTGTGCAAAAGTGCTGTCTTCTTCAAGCCTGCTCTGAGATGAAGGACTGTAAGCGCTGTCTTCCATACCCCTCCTCTGCGCTGAGTTGTCCGAGGAAGAAGGCATCTGTTCCTCTGTTTCCGCCTTCCAGCTTCCCTCCTCCTCTTCTTCTTCAGAAAAAATAACTGTTACCAGAGCTGAGACAATGGGTTTGTTGGTCCTGCGCCTGAATTTGAATTTCGTCGACCGCACAGTATTGCTGATGGCGTATCCGGAGTCTTCAGACCCAATTGAAGGGGGCGAAGCACAAGCAAGGGGAGAAATGCATTGTGGGCTTTGACTGCCCCTGCCTCCTGAGCTTCCCCTCTGCCCATAGTTGCGTCCACGGCGAGGAGTAGCGCGTAGACGAGGAGCCATGGAATGTACAGAGTGCTCTGTCGCCACCTGAAGATTAAACAATGCCGCAATGACTTCTCTGTCCTCCTTTGAATTGAGGATAACGAGCTCGTTTGCCAGAGGGATCCCGCTTCCGCGGTGCAACACCTCAACAGAATGAGACCTTAGCTTAATCCTTATCACAACCTCCCGAGAATGCCGAGAACCGGACGTCGAAAATGTGCAGAGCTGAACCTTGAGGGAAGGCTTGCTGCCACCAATGCCTCCCTCCTCTTTCCTTGGCGGTCCGTCACCTCCTTCCGCCTCAGAGCCCCAATTCCCCTCCTGCGCACACCAACATACTGTATCGAATGTTTTTGCTACCATTCTATAAATTCCCTCGGAGTTTCCTTGGGACAGAAGCCACATTGAATAGCATTCAATGCTATTCATTACCACCCTGTAAACTACCATTGCAAATTGCCTGTGCATCGGCCCGCTGTCCTCTACGCGTGGCTGGCACATGGCTGCGTTTATTGCATGTTGACATCCGCATCCGGGTATACATATATACATATTTACAGAAGCGTGATTGATACAATAAGCGAAATAGATTACAATATGCTACGGAGCAACGCTTTTTCATGCAGCGAATATGGGGAAGCTATAAACCGGCTATCCCAACCACGTGGGATAAACGACCAAGTGCAAACATTTCGTAACATTACACCATCTCTTAAATAAACACAAAATTTATTAAATTTCAGTTTGATTTACTTTAAATCGTTGACTATCATTACGATCTATTATCATTAAGTTTAAAATACAGAAGAAATATAATTACGCCGTAAGGCGTTTCCCTCTGAAATGAACTCCCTTAAATGTCTTCCTGTCCTAATATTAACTATTAGATCTATTGTTAGACGATTCAACCATTCTCGACCGTCCAAAAATCCATTAAAAACAATTATTAGTTAAATAAAAAAATTAATTAAACCCAACGCAGCACGTCCATCTACCTAGCTAGTCCGTCCTGTGCTGCAGGAGGTTAGGGGATGGGGAGGGCCGTGCATTCTCGACTACCCGTCTGTTTGGCTGCTGCATTTTCATTTCATTGGCCCTTCAGCCAATGACAAACTTATTTTGATGAAGAAACTGTGAATGTGTCACTGATGTTCTTCTCCCTGGGTTTTATGTCAGGTTTTTACCTAACTCTCGCGGATTACATATCGAAACTAGATTTAGGATTCCTCGTGGTTTAGGATTCCTCGTCTCTGGCCGACAGGTATTCTTGATTTCCCAATCTTTATACTGTCTGTCTGGCGGTTTTAGATAGATGCTTTTCACGGTAAAGAAATTGTCCTGCTCGTGCTTCAATCCGATTTGTATGGGGAGAATTTCATTTTGTTTTCCATAAGCTGATCTATGATCTTACCACTTGTTTTTCATATCGTTGCGTCACGGTCCTTGATCTCTGTAACAGCGATGAGGAGCAAGAAAAATGATACAACGAAAGTTCTACTCTTGAAGAATATGTTTCAAATGTGTCAAGGGATTGCCAGTGAAGTTTTGCCATTAAAACAATGGTGTTGCATAAACTTGGATTCCTAACTTGCAGAAGAGAAACTGGATATTCCGTTGGACGTTCCGAGGGGTCACAATCCGGTCTATGTTGGAAGCGAGTGCAGGAGGTTCATTATACCCTCCACATATCTGAACCACCCTCTATTCCGGGCACTTCTCCACAAGGCCGAGGAGGAGTTTGGATTCGATCATCAGATGGGTCTTCTCCTTCCATGCGAAGAAATTACGTTTGAGTATCTGACCTCAATCGTGGGAGATCAGGGTAGAAAACAATGTCCTTCCATTCGTATCATCTAAAGAATTATGACAATAATATTGCTCTTTTCTTTATAAAAAGCTCGGACTGGAATGAGAGCTTTGATACGCTGTATGTTTTCTTTTAAACCTAAAATTCGGCCAGATCTCCAATTGATACTCAACACTGGGGATAAATGATTCCACTTTGAGCAAAACCATGGAGGAAGTTATTTCATATCATGGAGAGAATCCTCCATTGGATAACGAGATTGTTGCGCAAGTCGACGAACCAGCCCCTGCAAGATCTGATTATGATATTAATAGGATCTTGGAAGAGAATCCTCCATTGGACAACGAGATTGTTGCCCAAGTCGACGAACCAACCCCTGCAAGATCTGATTATGATATTGATAGGATCTTGAAAGAATGGATCGATAACCCAAATGATATGGAGCCAAACACTTATGAAAATGAATTGGTGCAAAGGAAATCATGTAATCAATTTGCAAGGAGACAATACTCACTTCTGTGAGATAAATGTGCTATTTCTATAAAATTGAACTTGTGCTAACTGAATGCTAAATGCTTATATTCGATTCTTGTTTTGTATTTGGCACTTGATCCAGTGGTTGTTGTCAAACCCAAAAAATGAATGTTGGCTATTTCTTTCTTGAAGAAGTAAATAATACAAGCATCATATCTAAGGATTAATTTATGGCATGTGTCATTAAGCATGGCGAATGATATTCATGTTATAATTTTTGACTTTTGCATGCTTTTCAAGCATAATAACAAGACCAATTTTTTTCAGATTGACTTGTAACTTATTAATTATGTGCAGGACTGGGATGCTCTAATCTCAAAAGAAACATTGGAACATATCATTGTGCAAACTGAAGATGTTGAGGTGTTTAATGATTTGGGAGACTTGTTTGGCAACATAAATAATCCTGTGCAGAGAAATATGGAAGATTATGCGGGTGTCTTTCATTTGCAAGATGACAGGGGAGTTGAAGAGCGGGTATCTACAAGTATTGATCCATTCATATAAAATCCACATGAATCATCGCCTGCGTTTCTTGATGGATCTTTCTTAGAGCTGAAGGATCTTGCAAATCCAGTTGAGCTAAACTCTTTTGATCTGGAGACCTTTGATATAAAGGATACTTTCTTTGATGTCTCAGAGTCCCCAGATAATTTTGCTGCTTCATCAATTGCCTTGTATTCTAAGGAGAGTCAAAACCAGAATACTGACTTACGTTTTCTTAGGGGTAAACAAAAGATGTCAACTGAAGTGTCAGAACAGACTCACAGTCCAACATATGGATACAATGTGCTCCAAGAGGTATGCACTTCTATGTTCTGGCAGAGAATATAGCATTCATTCAGGTTTGATCGTTGAGCGTCACAGAGTATTTTTTGTACTGCGGTTTCACATAAATCTTACACAGTAAACTTGAACAGGAAAGTTAAAATTTTGGGCATGGAATTTCCTGTCCATTTTCTCATTATGCATTCAATATTGTTTTTACAACAGGCTTATAATGTGGAAAGACACCCATTTTCCAGTCCACTAGGGGAAAATTTGGGATCTCTATCTTGGATGCAAGAACAATGGATCAATAATGCTAGTGATGGCTTTGCCTTTTCGGAAGTAGATGTTGCAAGAAATCTGGTTCCTTCAGCAGGTATAGACAATTCTTTCAAATACTAATTACTGGCAAGAGAGAGAATTTTAAATTTTGTTTTCCTTCTTATTAATATAATTTTCCTTTTCAGATTATGAGTTTATGACTAAAAGAGAAGATGCAAGTGCTGGAATGCAAAACTTAAAGAATCACGAGGATTCTGATATTGGGTCATCTTCCAAATTTGCAAGCATGCTGGCATCTATTCCTGCACGTCCGGCATTGGTAGCTGAATATCCCTTCAAAAGCAAATATTTGTCACTAGTGCCCAAGGTCGATTCAGTAACTGTTGAAACTGCAACTAATCATGTTGCTGCTGTATCTATTACCTGTGCATGCTCTATGGTTCTAGAACCCAAGATAAAGCATTCATCTGGGGCTCTATTACCTACTTGCTCATGTGGTGTTGGTAATGGCATTGTGCAAGGGTCTTCTGCATCCAGTTGGCCTGCAAGCAGCTCTATTGGCTTCAAATCAGCATATTTGGTCACACCACGAAAAACATCAGGGGGGTTGCATGCTGCCTTACTTTTTGTGTTTTTCTTAGGTGCCATAGCAGTTTTTGTGTGGGCATTGCTTATGGGAGGTACCTTTATATTAGGCAAGTACATTTACAAGTTGGTTATATCGTAAGAACACCTATAATGGTCTGTTCAACATTCAGTTAAAAGATTTCTAGATATTATATAATCTACTAGAAGCTGGTTTTCTAGGACTAAACTCTATGGGGCATTGGTTATGCGGTACATTTGATTTGAAAATGTTTCAAGTCTCAGAAACCATCTGTGACCTCTCCTTTGTTTTGCTTGCACTGGAATCGTTTTTCTCTTCCAATATGTCTAAATTTATTGAAGGACATGATAAGTTATTCATAGCCCTAATAGTCGAAGTACATTGTCTCTAGTTAATAATCAGCTCTCTATATTGATTGATGTTGTTATGAATCATGGTGCATTCATAGTCTGAAATGGAATGTCAGTCAATTTCAATTTCATGAAACAATTTTGTCTTCTAGATTACATATTGCCAATTTGTTTGTAATATATTGGAATTGAGAAGAAAATAAAAGTCAAATATAAATAGGAATTCATGTTTACTTTATGTTATACATATTCAGTGCACACAATTTGTTGCGTCAGATGCTCATAAATAGCATGTCAAATGGTGTTGAATTTAATGGTCCTGCAATAATTGCTGTTTGTAGAGGAAAATTGCCTGTGATACAAATCCAACCAATTTTTGCAGTTTATATCCAATATTTTTAGTGGTCCTATGCCAAATGCTAATTGCAGTTTTAACCAATCCTTGCTTGGGACAGTTAAGTACCAGAGCTTATGATACTTGGCTTTAGTTGTTGAAGAAAATAAATCCTTGCTTGGATTTAGAAATGCTTTATTGGGACAGTTAAGTACCAGAGCTTATGATACTTGAATTTAGTTGTTGAAGAAGAGAAAATCATGTATAACAATGCCAATATGGTAGCCTTAGGGCAGAAATAAAACTTCAAGACCAAGCTGGAAATGCCTTTGTAGCTTACCTCTCCTGTCAGAATGTTTTTATGATGTCATCAGAGATGATGGACCAAGATAAAATGTTCATTGATTCCCCTTCCTCTGAAATATCTTTTCAATAGCTAGTGAATTTAACATTTAGAAACTCATCTATTGTCACAAATGGATGGGATGGGAATAAGATACCCTTTATACTAGAAAGTAGTTATTTTCGGGAGAAGATTGGAAAGAAGTTCCAAGAAATGAAATAATGGAGCTGGCACATATCTTAGTTTTAGTAGTTGTCTTATAAATGACCATAATTTTGTATTACCGATTTCTGCGAAATAGACGGTGCATCTAAAAATATAGCTCTGGCATAGGCAACCAATTTTGTCAAAGCAGACTCATGCTTCTTATTTTCGTATTGGACCGGTGACATATGGACTTGTGCTTCTGCTGGGCCTCCTCGCGCCCATAATTTTGATTGGGTCTCTTCATACCCATAATTTTGATAGGCTTTGCATATTGCCGTTCTCTCGGGGTGCTGATTACATCCTTAATAGAGATTGATACTGGGGTTTTTTTTTTCAGGAGCGATTGATACTGGGGTTAGCATAATCAGTAACGAGACAATAATCCAAATGAATGACACCATAGGTTAGCTGTTGTTGTTATTATTCAGATGATTACTCATACGTGAATGTTCCTTAGGAATGTTCGAGTTGCCAATCCACTGGTCCAAGTTGTAAATTTTCCATTGATTTCAGAGAATGTGTAATTTCTTCTCAAACACGTCCATGACTGAAACAAACGCTAACCTTTGAGAAAATTTTAAATTGTTGACCTGGCTGGCGCTTTATAATTTAGGTTCAGTTAGGCTTCTGCTAATTGTTTGAATCTCGGATTAACTTGAAATCATTTCCAAGGAAGGAATGCATCATTAATGTTGTGCGAAAGAAATAATGTAGTTTTGTTTTCGAAATGTATTGAAATTATAATTTTTTATCATGTAATTTGGATATAAGTAAATAAGGGGGCATAATTAGGTTTCCAGTTTAATTTTGTTATTAGTTTAGTTTATTTTGTATCATTTTAAGTTTAATTTTGTTATTAGTTTAATTTATTTTGTATTATTATGATGTAATTAATATTGGTTAAATGTAATTAGTTAAGGAAATGTTGTTGCTTCTTTCTAGTTTGTGTACTAAAGGGTATCTGGTTTAGGACATCAATCCTGTTCAAATAATCCTGTTAAGTTTTAACTGCTTTTTTAAGATTCTATTGTGACTATGAAGCACCTTCCCATTTTAGGGAACTTAGTATGGAAGAAGAAATGTGAATTCTATTCTCTAATTTGTCAACTTTATGTTCTTGTAGCAAATGTGTATCATCAGGATTTGAAACCGGAGAATGTTTTGGCAAATGCTGATTGCAAGCTAAAAATATGTGACTTTGGCTTAGCAAGAGTTGCTTTCAATGACATGCCCACAACAACCTTCTGGACGGTATACTATTTTAAATCTATATTATACAAATCCAAATCTAATAAGTTGCTATATTGTTATATCTGGTTTGACAGGGTTTCTGTTGAATTCTCTGTTTGATTTTGATTGTTGTACTTTAGTAAAATTCCCATTTTTAAGATGTATATATTTGATGAAGTGCATGACTATGTTGCCAGTATAGGGCTCCAGAGCTGTGTGGATCCTTTTTAACTGAATGATTACATCGCTATACCTACTGGCATAAAAGCCAAGGTTGTATCATATCACTTGATAGGATGTTCGAGGTAGGCAGTTGGAAGAAATGGATGGATCTTGAAGGCTTTTTTACTGTGGACCAATGCTGTTGTTTTAAATTGAAACATTACACCGTTTACTTATTGGTGCAAGGTTGCATCAGATTTATATGTTTGTTTTTAGTGAGCATCATATTGGAACTCAGAAAAAATTATATATGGATTAAACAAATTAGGTACATCTAACCAAATGTATAAGAAAATGGAAATGAAGTCCATGGTAGACTCTCCTCCAAAAGTTCCCTATTTTGGTGTTGTTACATCCAAAGTGCTTATTGATGGTCAAGAAAGGCATATTTAAGCAAAGAATAGGGTAGTTTTATAGAATCTTCCAAAAACTCTATGCTTTGAACCAACTCTATCAAATACATATATGCTACCTGAACACTTAGAAACAAACATCAAAAGTTGCCTTCTATAATATATGCATAGTGCCTAGTCCTCTCAAAGTTGTATCATATTTCAAGGAACCTATTTGGGAAACCCTATCATTGATCAAACTCATTAGATCTACCTAATTAACATGTGGAATACAAAGCTTTTTCAAGTCTGGAAATGTATGTACTATTCTTTTTAGCTCATTATCTAACTCATAAACCATTTCAGAATCCGTTCGAATGCAATCAATAATGTCTATGACAAATTTGGACATCTCAATATGATGAAGTTGTATCATGTTCTTTTGACAATAAAAATCGGATGAAATAGTATTTGAGAATTCATTGAGATCGTTATACAAAGAATTTTGCATGTTTCTTGTTTCTTTTGCTAAAGGATCTCCACATCTTACAAA